>JAHREE010015911.1:339586-411348 GCA_033628505.1 Tringa tobata | reverse complement strand
GGGTGCCCTGACTCCTGGGCTGGGCTGTGCTCACCAGGCAATAATCTTGCCTTCGTGGCTGGGCCAAATTGCTCTCCTTTTGGTAAAACATCCTACGCACCATTTCCTTCGCTCCAGCAAACGCGCTCGGTGCAATGAAGCACCTTTTTTTTTTTTTTTTTTTTTCTTTTTGCCTTACAGCAAGACTGCAGAAAAGCGTGTAACAAACTGAGATTTGAAGCTGCCTTCAGCAGTTCCTAATCTCTGCAAACGTTATAGTCTTTGTGGTAAGGAGCTTGGGAAGCTCTCCCTGCCTCCTTTGTGAAGGCAGATACGTGGAATTGGCAGGGTATTGTTTTCACTTTTGGAGTTGAGCTCGCCTTCTGTGCGCAGATAAAACTTCCTTCAAAGTCAATAGGAGTTTTGCTGAAGTGCATAAGCCCGATTTGTTTTTAACTTATATGTTACTTCATTGACATAAACAAGTTCAAACTAGTGCTAACGCTATACACAGCCAGTGTAGCTACTGCAGAGGGAACTGGCTTGTGATGTGATTAGTGCATCGCCAGGAGAACCATCCAGTTCTGATGACCAAATGTCTCTTTTTCTGTAATTAATTAGAAATGGTCTTTCTTAAAAAAAATATATTTAAATTATTCCCACCAATACATCTTTATCTGCACATCTAAGTTAAAAATAAACTCCCAGAACTGCATGTGTTAACATGAGTGGGATTCTCTACAGTATGTTTGATATTATCGTTATTATTTATTGTTATTTTACTATCACTATTATTCAGAGTTCATCACAGAGGTAATATTTCAAGACAAATTAGGCAGAATTTATACTGACCAAATTCATCCTAGAGCTACTCCATCCTCTTTGAATTGACTCATCTTGAAATGGTTTCATGGACTTTGTATATAAAGTGACAATTACCTTCTTTTCAATTTCCTGTGTAGTTGTTATTCACCAGCGCAGCCTTTCTACTCACCACACAAGAATCTAACTAACAAAAATATGCAGGTAGTTTATTATACGAATTCATTCTTCCAACGCATTAATGTTTCCTGTGAGAGGTGGAGGACTCTCAATTTACACTGATGATTATGGTTTTTGGGTGGGAAATTTTCACCAGAAAAAAAAAACACCTTTTGGAAAGAACCTGTATATTTTAATACTTTTCTTCTTTCTTTTGAAAACCTGGAGTGGCACCAGTATTGCTGAGGGGCTTGCTTGTTCTCTGCTCGTGACTAAAATTGAAAGTGATCTCAATTTTATATTAAAGGTCATAAAATACAGAGAAGTTTGGCCAGGTTCTACTCCATATTGCAGAAGTGGGACTTCGAATGTCTTGCATTCAAGGGAAAAAAAAAAAAACCAAAACGCAGAACCTTAAGGTTCCACCTCCCAAATGTAGAGCTTTTAATTGCTCTGAGGTCTGCTCAGCCTGCAGCCTCCTGCCCAGGAAAGTACCGGCCGCGGGGCGATGGGCTGAGGAGTGTTGTTCTCACTGCCCGTCCAGCTTGCGTGAGAGAAGGCATGAGAGGGCTGTTGGGGAATTTATGGAGAAGAGGCTGTGGAAGTCCTAAAGAAGGAGATCAGAGGAGGAGGCAGAAGGGAGGCTCCTGCCTGGTGGTATGAAGATTGCTGATTCAGTGCTGCAGCCCTTGCAGGAGTTGGTGTGCTCTGCGGTGTGAAGGGAGCCAAGCCACTTATGCAATATTAATATTAATAACTGCTTTGCACTTCTATAGTGCCTTTCATCCGAGGATTTCAAAGCGCTTTACAAACATTAATTAATTAAGGCCCATAACACCCTGTGAGGTAATGCAAGTAGATATTACAGCTCATGCAGAGGCCAGAATTGCCAGCATTACAGGTATAATCCTCTAGCAAGAGTTAACTTATTCTTGAGCAAGCTTTCTTACTTATAGGCATAAACAGGCTTCCCTTTAACACCGAGCGTGTCTGTTTTTCTTTTTTTTCTTCTTCCCCTTGATCCGTCAGTCTTCACACAAGCAAAACTCCCACTACGAGGCAGCCAAATGAGGTGAACGAGCACTACTTCCATCTCCCTGCTCGCTGCTTCCTCTTTGATCGCCTGATAAAATTGTAGGATATCGAGAGGCTGCAGAGTTGTGTCACATATTAGTGTCCTGCTTCTGTGGGGTTTCCCTCTTCTAAATATACTTTGCACCAGGGAGATTAAAAAAGGAAGTGAACCAAAATATGTTTTATGGCACCTGCTTATCAGATGACCTTCAAACAACCTGCAGACATTAGCTAACATAGCCCTCGTCACAGCTGGTCATAAATGTCATTAGTGCCATTTTAGCCAGGGTTTTTTTAACCATTCCCAGCTCCTGTATTTCAGGGCTGAGGTGGGACCTGGCGGGCGAAAGGTAGATCTGTTAAATCTGCCTCCCTCCTCATCGCAGCACCTCATTTAACTCCTCTCTTGCACTTTTTCAGCTCAACACTTGAGCCCACCCCGTTTTCAGCCTGCCTTTCCCTCCATGGGAAAGTGCAGGTCATGGAGATGTAGGGGGCTTCACCATCCAGCCCTGTCCACTCCCACCTGGAGCTGGGGCTGAGCTGAGGTCCATGCCATGCAGCTCTGAGTGGACCTACCAAAGGGTCCTGTCCCCAAAACCAGAGCTGAGCACACGCTGAGACCTGGGTTGACACCGCTGGCCAGGCTGAGTCACATCGTGCAATTAAATACGCTGGCACGTGTCCCTCGGTGCGTCCTGGCAGGAGCAGACCTGGCCAAAGGGAAGCCAGGTGGTTGGAAAAGCCACATTTGGGCTTTCATATTCCAGTGCTCTCACGTACACCATGGTCTGCAACATGCAGAAAATTGCTGTTTATTGTATGGGCAAGAAATACCCATTTTTCTGCCATTAACCACTGAAAGAGGGTAGATTTAGGTTAGATATTAGGAAGATATTCTTTACTCTGAGGGTGGTAAGACACTGGCACAGGTTGCCCAGCGAAGTTGTGGATGCCCCATCCCTGGAGGTTTTTAAGGCCAGGCTGGATGGGACCTTGAGCAACCTGGTCTAGTGGGAGGTGTCCCTGCCCATGGCAGGGGGGTTGGAACTAGGTGATCTTTAAGGTCCATTCCAACTCTAATGATTCCATGATTCGGTGATTAGCCCCTCTTCCACCAATCTTCCCTCTGCCTATGAGACTGGATGTTCTGAGTAACCCGGGATGGACCAGACCTTTCCTTCTCTGACCTCTGCACACAAGGGAAGCATTATGTCTATCCTGCATGGCCATTTTCATAACCGCTTGCTACAGCTGGAGAGGAGCAAAGGGACCTTGGGGGGAATTAGTCCAGAGCACAACTTCTCCAGGATTTGCCCATTCTGAAAACTGCACAGACATTAGCTAATTAATGTGGTGAGTTCATTAAACCAATTAATTGCATTTCTTTCTGTGAGTGGGCTGGGCCTATCAGTCATCTTCATAGAGTGCAGTTTAGGGCGTTAAAAATATTCTCTTCATCAAATTAAACTTTATTAAATAATAACTCCTTCCAAATTCTAGGCTAGGAATGAACAACGTCACTCTAACCACAAGAGCTGTTTATTGCGCATAAACTTCTTTTACTGCCCTGCCAGCTGTGATAAAACCAATTCAGATGCATATTCTCAGTACAGTAAGCACTTTCTCCCCTTTCATAGTCTTGCATTAACCCAAAGACTCCCTCCTTTTGTGCAGAACTCCCACTGAAATCAATGGGAATTTTGTGTGTGGAAAGAATGCAAGGTTGGGAAGTTATACGTCCGCATGTTGGCCAGCAAAGGCCTTGTGCTTGCCACAAGGGGCTTTTTGGCAGGCAACAGAATGTTTTGCATTTTTCAAAGACAAGCAGAACTGAAGAAGCACTTAAAGGACAAAAAGAAAAAAAAATAGAAAAAAAAAAGAAAAAAAAGATTTGTCTTTTGCCTGGTTTTGATTCTGCTTAATTCTAAGTGAGTCTGAAAATATGCCTTTTTATTTTTAAAAGAACTTTAAGATTTGTGTTTTTTAAAAAAAATCATTTTTAAGGTTAAAAAATATCTTCTTTCATTTTATTGAACCTCTCAAAACTCATGGGTTTATCTGTTAGAAGGTGCCTTTAGCAAGATGTTTGTTTTCCCTCAGTATTTCTTAGACAGCTGAGTTAAAATACGCTGAGATAAAAAGAAAAATACATTTTTGCAAAATAATTAAACAAAAATATATTGGTTTTAGGTTTTAATATCTAAATTTCTGCTTTCTAGGTCTAATTTAAAACAAAAACAAAAAAATAACCTGTTTTTTGGCTAAAGGCACTCCAGGAAGTTTCTATTTTAAGATATGTTGAGCACCATGCAGTGAAAACCAGGACTGCTTCTTGGCACAGACATTTAAAAACAAAGTCACTCAAAAATCATCACATTTTAGTAATTTCCATTTCTGTACTTTCATCCTTGAAGATCTACTTGATTTTGATTTATGGCTGCCCAGGAGCAAGTATAAGCAGCATTTCCAAAGCTTTAGTAAGAACAAAGGACATGGGTGTCTAAGTGCCACTGCAGGTGCCTACATCTGAACCCCACATCTTCAGCCCCCACTCAGCGCCCACACCTGTCGTGTGATCTCTGGTGCTCATCAGGTCCAAAAACAGGTCCAAGTGGACCTCAAGCATCTCTTGCAGGACATCACCTCACATGGGGCTAAGGAAGGAGGGACACACAGCATCCTCTCTAGTTGAGAAAGGACAAAACTCTTTGCCTACCTCATGGGCAGTTGCTCCAACTACTTGGTGGCCTTCTAACGCTGTACACATCTCCATGTTCACCTATCCATTGAAAAAAAATCCCAAGTTTTGGCTTCTTGCAGCCTAGGAAAGAACTTAGGGGAAGAAATTTGTTGGAAAATTGTGTCTTCCCTTCCTCCCGCTCCCTTGTTTTTCACATCATGCTCCACTTTTCTACAGGAAAGCTTAAAACTGCTCAGAGAGTCAGGCTTTTTGGCTGATCTGTTTTCAGCCAAGTGTTACACCTCCACAATGAGAGCTGAGCAGCCAAACTTCTGGTTTTGGATTTCTTTCTCAGTCTCAAGCACCTAAAATGCAGCCCTACAGCACCTACCTTGTACATACCTAAGTCTTTTCATTAGGTTTAGCTCTTAGCTTTGTGACACTTTCAAAAACATCAGCCTTAGATGGAAAAGATTTGCCTTACTACACCTAGGATGTTTACATCAAAACCCGATAACACGAAGATCCTGCTTCCCAGCTTCTTCAACTCATCATTCCTCTTATTAATTAAATTAGGGCAATTTATATCAAACATGCTAAGAGTAAATTGGAGACTCTTGGAAGAACTCCAGCCAATTAGAATGATAGTTAAAAATAAATTCATATCTAAAGAGAAAGAAACCTGAAAGACCACAGCAGGCCACAAAACACTGTAAGAACTCGAAAATAAGGCTGCAGGGAAAAAATCAATTGCATTGTGGCCAATATTAATCTCCCATCAATAAATACCATATCTTTCACTGCTTATGGTAATTGCCCCAGTGATTCCCCTTAAAGTGGTTCTCGAGTACTTAGAGGGCCCGTTGATAGCATCTTATCGGACTCAAAGCACTGGTGTGAAAGCACAAATAGGAACTGCGGCCTAGTCTGAGAAAAAAATGTGGTCTTTAGAATGTGCTGATTTGACAAAAGGTTGTTGTTTGTCACAGACATTAGTTTTTATCTGCTTAGTGGATAATTCTTCCAGAGGGGACTCTTCAGCATCTCTCTGACACTGCTGCTCAGCTCAACACGAGGCGGATTTTCCAGTATAAGAAAGGATTGAAGTCAAACAGGTCCAGACTCCAATTGCTGCTTGAAATGGACTTTTTTGGAATCATGGTTTGGGTGCTTCTGGGTGGCATGTGACTTTGCATGGGTTCCTGCCCGAGGGCTGCTGCTTTCTTCAGCCTGAAAAATGACAGGAAGGTGTCCATGCTACCGTGAAAGTGTTGTCGTAAAAATAGTTGTCACACTGAAGGGAAGCGGGCTTTTTTCTCTTGGAAAGTGTTTTGAGTCAGAACTAATGTCCATGAAAGCAGATTGCTAACCTTAATTGACTCTTGGGAAGTAGGCACAACGCCACATTTGTTGTGTGCAAAACGACGTTCATGAACTCCATTTGTTATTAGGCCCATCAACTCTCCTGCATGGATTTTAAGAATTATCCAATTGAATCTCTCCTCCTGCTCCCTTTGCAGCCAGGACCTACATATTTCACAATATACATAGCCCAGATCCTGCAGAAAATGCGTACGTGGCCATCAGGGTGGAGTGAGCTGTCAGGGTTTAGAAATTTTGCATGCTTTTCACAACTGAGGAATCCTTGTGCATGCACATTTTTCCAGTTGCTGGATGACCCTCATCTTACAGCTCAAAAGATGCTTAAAAACCCTGTATGATATGTGGCAGGAGGTATTGGCCAAATACAAAAAGATTTCTGGGAGTCTGTTCAAAGTAATACCATAGGAAGTCAGGCGGCAAGAGACGTGTGTAGGGATTTTCAGACAACACCCTTCGACTGCATACATTGAGCATAATCTTGTGCCTATTACTTATACATATACGTGCTACTCTTCTTGAAGACCACACAGAGTTTGATGTCCTTGTGTTCTCTCACTAGTGAGAGTTAAATTTTGCTTATTATTTAGATTTCCTTAGTCTTAAGTGGCATTTTCTAGATTTTACAGAAATGTTGCAGAATTTATCCCTTCCAAGGTGGCATGTGCTATTTGAAATTAAACTAAAAGACATCTCTTTGATGTTACTTTTCATTCTAAACTTAGCCATCGCATGTCAAAGCCCCAATTTTGATTGAACACGGCTTTCTTCGGTTTTGCAAGTGTTTTTTTTTTTAAAAGTAAAGATCTTATTAAAAATTAAATTTTCATTGCCCTGTAATGTATCAGCAAGATTACACAACTCTGATTTACTGTTAGGATTGGAAATTAACTTCAAAAGAGAAGAAATGGAAAGTGGTGGCTTATTCTCCCATGGCACATTATAGCAGTAAAACAGAGTGATATAGTGATATCAGAAATGTATTTTCCCCTCAAATGAAGAAAACTATATCAATTCATTTTTCACCTACATATTTACTTGCATTTCAGGACACTTTTCTACTCTAAGTTAACATCTGGGACAAGTTACAAGCCAGTATTACTATTGTAAAAAATGCCAGCAGATAAGAAGTTTCACTTTTCTGCTGCCTCCAATGCCAGCCATTATACCCTACTATATATTTTAAGCTAAATTACTATTGAGTGTCCTGGCTTGCATCCAGCTGTGCATTTAAGACCACTCTTGACTACAAGCAGGAATGGTCCCACTGAACCTGGTTATATGCCATAAAAGAAGTACATGTTGAATTGCCCGTCTGGGTTCGTGCCAGGGTGCAGAGCATTTTGAGGATCCAGGCCATCCCACAGTCATCTCAATGGTTTCTGAGTATCTGCCTTAAGTCATTAAATTTTTTGAAATGGCATCTCTGTTGTGGTATGTTATCCCTCCTTCCTTCATAAAAACCTTTATTGAAGTTTTAACTCTGTCCTTAAGGCCTGATTCAGACTAGGATAGGAGGCACTACATTCACAGCAGTTGTTGGAGCTGGCTGAAGTCATCCGTGTGGGTTGAGGTATCTTACTGGCCCTCCTCTAGCTGTGCTTGGTTTTAGCTCTGTGGACTTCTTTGAAGGGGTCAGCTGGAGAAGACAGTAGACAGTCCTGAATGATTCACCCACCAGCTGAAAAAGTTTTGTCACTTGAAGAAGGTCCTAACACAGGAGCTTGAACAGGGTTTTTAATGTTTATTCCAAGTGGGACAACTCATGGCAGTACTTAACTCTTGGGCACATGTGCTCAGAATGGACCCCAAACTCAGTGTTAGGACCTCAGAGCAGCATGTGAGGATCATTTAATGCCTTAGAAAAGTCACCCCACAGCCCTAGACTGAGCAGTAAGTGGTCAAGAAAGAAAACACAAAGTGGAAGTGCCCGAATCAGTGCTGCGGGAAAGTATGGCTGGGACAAGTAGGCCCCAGGCTTCTCCTGAGCAGATCTTCAAAGGACTGAGCAAAGCCAGCTTTGTTTTGCTCCCATTAAAAAATGCAGTCACCAAAGGAAAAGGAGGAGCCTCTCACCATTTATGTTGTAGTCCGGTGGTTAAAACCACTTGCCCAAGAAAAGCAAGACGAGTTCTCTGTTTGCCTCTGCCTGGGAGGTTCAAACCTACGTTTCCCAATTGCTATGGGAGTACCCCAACCACAAGACTGCAGGTGACGCTGGGTGGAGAAAGCATTTCTGCATTCCTTGGTCAAGCTGTGGGACTGCACAGGAAAGACGAAGAGATTCCCACGACCCTTTGTGAGGAGAAAGGGATGCTGGGGTTCTGGGGCATTTCCCCTTTTCTTTTTGATCTGACGTCTGTTTATCTAGATGGAGTATGAGATTTGGATTTGGGAAAGGGAAGTGGCAGTTTTGGGAGTGGTAGTGGCCAGCTTATTTTATGAATAAAGGGTCTTTTCCTACAGATTCATGCCCTCTACATCTTTCAAATCTCAGTCCATAGCAAAATACCCATAACGCAAAAAAAGGAAAATTCCAAATTTAAGACAATCCTCTTTTCAATCACTAGGGCATGGACTCATGCTTAGCTTGCAGGTCACCTTGGGGTGCCATGGCTCTTTCATGTCTTTTTCTCTACTCTTTGGCGTAGCTTGAATGAGGAAATAAGTGCTTTCTCTTCCCCTCCTCCCTGTGGCCTGCCTCTCACCCTCACCCAATAAATTGGCATTTCAGATGGTTTCATGGGAAATGGAAACTCTGAACCCCTGGGGCTGAGGAGGGCCCGGAGCCCACTGTCCCGCTTCCTGGCTGAGCGCTTTAATCCCCAGGTGATTACAGGAGCGGAGGGCACTGGCACTGCTGTCTCCTCCTCCGCCAGCTGCATTTAAAAGAAGAAAGCAACTATGACTGCATTCTTGAAGGGTGTGATCCTGCCAGCGAGGGGTAGGTGTGTTCCCAGCACACCTCCAGGATTGGGCCCCGCAGGGGGACTCCGGTGCCACTCTGCCTCGTCGTGCCGGGTGGTGGTGGGGCTGCCCGAGCCAAGCCAGGAGGCACGCAACGAGCTGAGGCACCTCCAGGGTTAGGTGGTGGAAGGAGGGGCTTGGGGACTGTGATTGTTTTGGATGTTGAAATTCCCACAAGTTTTTGTTTTTTTTTTTTTTTTCAGGTCTCACCAGCAAACATTGAGATCTTTCGGGAGGGGCAGCCTCCTGAGGAGAGGTGGACACCATCAGTGAGGTTTTTGTCCCATCTAGTATCAGCACCCTCCTCCAGGACATGCTCTTCTGTTCACAAAGCAGAGAGAGAAGCTACAGAAGTGCCTTAATGCAGGGCCCTGGTTACATGGAACAAATACTGACCTGAACTTACTCACTTAAAATGATGTGTGATCTTCAGCACTTTGTGTCGGGCTTAAGTATTTGCTTAAGTGATTTGAGACCTTAGACAAGACTTTGAGCTTTGAGAGCAACACCAAGGAGCTGGGCTCCCATTGCCAGCTCATCCCCTTTGGACTTGAATTTCTGAGTGAGATCCACCTAACCAAGGGGCTGCAGCCGTACATGGGGCAGGATGCAGGCACTTTGCTTTGCAAAATGGGAATTAACTCTCGGGAGACTGGTCATTACCTTTGTTTCTTTCCCTCTGTTACTCCCTGTGAAGCAAAAACATTATTGTAAAAGTGGTTCCCTGTGTGTGCTAAAGCAACATGGGACATTAATCTGGAAAATAAGGCCATGTCTCCACTGAGATCATACAGGATCCTTTTTTGTCTCACCTACCGCGATTTCCCAGTTTACAAAATGGAAATAGCTTTCCCGTGACTGAAGGCGTCTTTCACACACTGTTTCTTTAAATTATCATTTGCAATCCCTCAAAGAGAAAGAGGCAAAGGAAACTGGGTGGGAATTAGTTGCTCCTTCACGTACATTGCACTAGTTACTGTGTGGGAGGATCATTATTTCTAATGATGATGGATGGTTCCTATATGAAAGGGTTTCTTGCCTCTGTTGTTCCCCAAGTTGGAGCAAGAAAGGGTTACTATTTTAATGAGAGAAGTTGAAATACAATTTATTGAGAGGGATGAAAAAGAAGAACCATAAAAGCTGAATCAAAACAAATGGAATGCTTTACCTGATCACTTTTATGGCGTTGCTGCTTTCATAATGCACACACACACACACATACACACATACGTACACACACACACACACACACACACACTGCCACCGAGGTTTCTCTTCAACTATTTTGTGCAATCTCTTTTTTCCCCTCATATCTTCAGAAAGGACGGTTTTCCCCAAATAAATATTTCCAATGCGTATTTTTACTCAAAACACAGAGGAGAAAATGCGTCTACAAAAGCTCACACATTGACAATTTGTTCTTCTTTTTTAATAGCCTGCTGATAGAGACAGTCTCTATTGCATAATGACAGAAACCCGAAACCTTATCGTACTTATATGCTTCTATTATTCGGAGTGCTGAAGGTGCCAAAACAATGGCAAAGAATGTGCTAAACAGCGACCCTCGTATAAATACAAAACTGCCAGAATAAAAGCATCGGTTTATTCCAGTCTGCGCTCAGCTGATTAAACTGAGGAGTTGTCACGAAGATAGATAGATAAATAGATTGATCATATAATTTTTTTTTAATAATTGCAGCCTTCAAACTTAACATATTTCGACAGGAGAGTATATTAAAAGCCATTAAAACAGCTGTTTTGCTGTAGGGAATATTACTTGTGGGTTGAATGCAGAGATATGTGTAGGTATTTATTCAGTAATCAATCATAGAGAGAAAAGACCTCGAATTTCAGTTGGAAGTTTTTATTTTTATCCTTTTCCTTACTACTGGTCTTTAAACCTGCTCTGAGGAAAGCTATACATGCCCGGCTGGTGCTCATCAAAAGCAAGCAATCACAGCTAAATCAGCATGCAAAATGCCACTCAACCTTGGGCCTTTATTAAAATTTGCTGGGACTCAATTTGAGATAGCGATCGTTCTTATTAAAAAGCAAAATGTAAGATAGTTTTTTTATATAAATCTCTGGATGGAATGGAATTGTTAATCAGCATAGGCTGATGTGATTTCTCTGTTGCAAATCCTGCCGAGGGCTCAGAAGTGGCACATTACCATAATTCCTAGGCTAGAGCTGGCAGCTTGAAAAAGACCTGCAAGAATCTTTAAAATGCTTAAGCAAAGCTGTAAGTCACAGCAAACAACACACGCTGGGGACGGCTACCACAGGTTCTTCGTCTTATATAACGAAGTTTCTTCCTTCAGTCTATTTGCCCTCACCACAATTTGCTGTTTCGTTGGGTAATTGTTTATGTTTTCGCGCGAAAGAAGGGCAACAGCAGCAAAACCCCAAAATCTAACCAAAGCTCTGTTATTTCCCCTAAAAACCCATCCTATTTTAATACAAGCCCCTCTGCTGAATTTGATATGTGAAAACACTCGACCATATATGTATATACATACATATTTTTAATTTAAAACTAGCAGCAATTATTTCAGGATCATTATAGCGCTTTTCCTTTTTCCCTGTCCTATGCTGCTCTTACGCGGGTGCATTTCAGCCCCAAAGTATCTACAGGTCAGTGGCAAACAGATCCCAATGAATATTTTTGTATATTCCTTTTAAAATATTATAGACCTATTTGCTATCCCAGGCACTAATAAAATTAATCTATTACTATTGCTAATAATGAACACCAATTAATTCAAATTACAATTATTTTGTATGGTGGAAATTGATGCTGATCCCTGCAGATAGAAAACTCCTCAGCAGAACTACACATTGCCAGTAGAATTATGATTTATTTTTAATATTAGTCCACTGTTATGACTACATTAGACACTGCACAAACGCATAGCAAGGAAGAACAATTTTTCTGCATGTGTTTTATTCCATCTGCAAAAATACACTGCTAGGCTTCGTAACGAGTAAAGCGCAGTCCAGGCAAATGTCACACTGGCAATACTTTTGGGAGGCTATGGCATCAATAGGAAGTGTTTTCATTGACTCGGACGCTTTTGGCTCAGGATCCAAGACAGACGGTTGGCTGCTTTCTTCTTGTCTTTAATCAGGAATGCACAAGAGGCAAAGGAAAAAAAGAGCCTTTTAATGAGGTACTTCTACCTTGATATTGCTGGTCCAAACCCAGCCTTGGACAGCAAGGGACAAAAGTAATTTTTTTTTCCTAATTCTTTTTTTTTTTAGTTAGGGGTCTGGGAAATAAAGGTGTTACTCACGGTCCAGTTCTCATGGGAGATGTGTCCACCTAAGGAATGTAACTCGTCCCCGGGTTTTGTTGAGGTGTTCTGTGTTAAGATGCCAAAAACTCATTGCACGAAGAGTGAGCTACCTGTTGACCTACAGAACAGCCTTTGCAAACTGATGCATATGGAAAGAGAAACTTGTTCTGATGCTGATTCTTCTGCTCCTGCCTTGAAGATTGTGAGAACAAATCGGTCATAGATTGCTGCCTGATAGTCATGAGCAAATTTTAATTCCAGCATGCAGGCACTCCCTTTGGAAGGGAAAGACAGGCTCAATTGCACATGGAGAGACAGAATTGCAACCTTGCAAAAATCAGAGACTTTGTTTCGAGAGCCAAACAAAATTGAATGTGTTCCCCCCACACACATACATACACTATCATCAAATATTATCAATTTAATTGCTCAGCTCCTGCAGCTGTGAGCACAATATATCAGCTCGGCTGGAATGGAATTTGTAATTCCATAAGACACGTTCGAAACTAAAATACTGAGCTAAATTCTCAGCTAATGAGAATCAGCATAGTTCCACTAACCTCAGATAAGCTACTGAGCAAGTAGGAATCATTTGAGTTCCTCTGACTTAGTTGGAATGCCTTCACTCGATTCAGCAGAGGAATATAAATTTACTCCAAGAATTTGTGTTTCTGTGTCTTTTTGGGATCTGATAGATATATCCAGTGCTTGGAATGAACCAGCACGATGTGATATAACACAGATCTTCTCTAAACATCAGCAGC
Source organism: Tringa tobata (assembly GCA_033628505.1). NCBI lineage: Eukaryota > Metazoa > Chordata > Aves > Charadriiformes > Scolopacidae > Tringa > Tringa tobata. The sequence continues at coordinate 398,224 of JAHREE010015911.1, read as the reverse complement.
TCTGCCATGTAGATGTGCTGGCGCACTCGCTGTCACGGGATGCTGTGAATCCTTAAAATCTACACGGTTTAGGGGGGCCCTGGAAAAGTTAATGGAAGAGAAAGCTATTTAAAGTTGCTAAATATAAGGACATGATCTCTGGCTCAGAAAGTCTCGATCTGCAAATTGCTGGCATATTTGGGAAGTACCGTCATGTGCCCGCACTTTTTCTTATTTTCTCCGCGCGTTTGCTTTCGGCCTTTCTTAAAACAGGATCCTAAACTGGCAGGACTTCTGCTCCAGCCAAGCATTGCTGTTCTTATATTACCCAAAAAATTAATTATGAACCAGAACTTTTTTCTTCCTCACCATGGCTTTCACCTCCTCTTCCCCCACTCTAACACACACTTTCCCCTTTATTTTGAGCACTTGAATGGAAAAAAGCATTGAAGACAATAAATAGAAGATCATAAATGCCACATACCTGTTTTCAGCTATTCTAGGAGCAGGGCAAGAATGGCAATTTTTACTCTGTGTAAATTTCCAACTCCATACAATACTTTTAGCTCACAGAGCTGCAGTGCTGGTAATTTTAGGAATCAAGTAGAATATTCCAGTCTTCTATGCTTTAGTCAAAGTATTATGACTAAAGATGAAGTCTAAATTGTCTATACCTATGATATAAATATATCCACATACATATATATGTACGCATATATAACATATATATGTTACTAGAAAAATGGATTATTTTCTTATCTCAGTTAGAGTTAGTAATTTGTGCCTGCACAAAGCAGATGAAAATAACAGCACCTTTCCCTGTTTTGCTGTATTGTTATTGATTTCCTTAGGCGCAAAGCTGTGGGGAATTGGGCCCTTTACATTTAATTCTGTGTTTCCCAACTATTGCCATGTGGCCTATTTGAGAGAAAGTTTAGCATTCTTGAAGGGTTGTGTAAATGTATACGTTAGTGAATAAACAGATGGCCTTTAATGAAAAACATCTTCTTTTCATGAGCTGTGTCACACTGATTTGATTCTTCATTTGTAGTATCAGAGCTTTGATGTAATGGAAAAATGCATAGAGCTGAGTTTATACAGTCCAAATTTCAGTGGACGTCCCTTAGAAAAGTAGGGAAATTTACACTGCATCAACTAGTGGTACATGAACTAATGCAGCCGATTTTTCATTTTTAGTGCTTGAGAACAAAAAGATGCGGATTTCGATCCAAGGATCTTTGGCTGCCCAGTAGATCTGTTTTCTGGGCATCAGAAGTGCCCAGACAGATCTAGGAAAACAGCCTCATTTTTCAATTTGAAACAGCAATCAGATTGGAAGAGGCAGAAATTATCTCTCAGGGAAAAAAAAAAAAAGAGAGACAACAAAACAAAGCCAAAGGAAAAACCTGAACAACCTATAACCTTAAAGAGATGCTTTGTTTATTTCCATTCGTGTCAAGTCAAAATGGAACGGGAGTTTAGATGCTTGTGCTGCATTTATTTATTTTATTTTTGGAATGACTAGATTTTTTAGAATCAGGTTACGCAGCTGGACTTCACATTACATTTGCTGCGGCTGCTTCATCAGAAATGCTGGTAGTATTTGTCAGCCTGGAAGTGTCTTGAGGCTGCTTCTGAGAGATACAAGGAGGCAACTGATAAGGAGAGCATCAGAAGGGCAGTTAATTGCCTCCAGTCTCTCGGTGCCGGGGAATATTTAAAATCTATGGGATTAAAGGCAGATTAAAAACTGTGGAAGCAGGAGCCCAATAGCGCTGAAAGATCATAATCAGCAAGGGTAATGGCAGAGCAAAAATGAATGTGGCAAATAAAATGACAGATAGGAAATTCAGATCCGCTTCTAATGCTCGAAGTTCCATCTTGTAAGCACAATTCATCTACGTGTAAATCATTTTTTGGCTTCAAGCTTATCAGCCAATCGGTGAATTAAAAATGCTCTTTCCTTGGAGGATTAAAGAGGTTGATTGAAGTCAGTGTGAAAACTGGCTAATAAGTCTGGAAATGTCAGGAGGGTGCTTCATAGGAACTCAGTGTACTTTTTCTATCAGTGCTATGAAACAGGAAGTTTGAAAAGCTCTGTAGTTCTGTTACTTTGAGAAATGCTTTTGTGTTGTGTATTTTTTTTTCCTCTCTCCTGTGTGTCAGAGTGTCATGCAGAAATATTTTAATTTGCAAGATGAATGGTGATAGATGCAAATGTTGAAAAATGAGATTGGGAGAATTTGCTAAAATATGCAGAGAAGTAAGAGAAATTTCATTTCAGAAAGCACAATGAATGCATATCATGGCAATGGGAAGTTCTAGGTTGCAGGCCATGAACTGCTTAGACATGTTCCACCTTGGAGGGGATGTTTAAACTTTGCTCCTTTTCCGTGCCTAAAAATCTAGCGTAGGTGGTAAGGCCAGAGACTGTGTTAAGGCAGTCTCCCTACTAAATATGAGAGCTACCAGGGCATCTCCAGATACGTGCATATATGGAAACACATGCTCCTATACGACACCAGGGCTTTCAATCACTGCAATTAAAAATTGAACAAGCATTTCCAAGATTTAGATGCAAAAACTGTGTTTCCACAGCCAATATTTCCATCTGCAGGGCCCACACTGGTAAGTGCAAATATACTTACATGGATGTATTTAGAGAATTTGACTGCAGTTGTCAGTTCCTAATACTGGCTGGACTGTGAACAAATACCCTCTCTTTGTTTCAGGCCCAAATCACAAAGAAAGCCAAAAAATGTCCACAAAAAAGTAAAAGGGAATTTTCTGGAGGGAAAGCTGATACCTGCAGCTGTATGATGTCTGGTTCTGGGTATACCAGTTTCTCTCTTCCTGGGCTCAAGGGAGGAAGAAGGTGAGGGACGTGTTTGTGGGTATTAACCCTATCTTTCATTAGCATAGGGATCATTAGCTCTTTGGATTGTTAAAGCCAGGAAAAACAACGAATGAATGAGGATGCTGATGGGTGAGAAAGGAATTGATCATTTGAGCCTCAAGGGCTGAGCCTAAGACTAGCCCAGTTCATGGTCACTACTTGCTCCCGCGCAGACAAGCTGCTGTCCTGCAGGCTGGCAATGCAGCTCTGTCCTTTCTCACTGATTCCATGAGCCAGATGTAGCTGTTTGGCCCAGTCTGTCAGTGGAGGCTTACTGGGAGCCCCATGCTTTGGCAGCAGCTTTGGGTTGGTGTCCTATCTTTTGCCCCAGGTACATGACCCACTGCATGGACCCAGGAGGACCAGATGCTTCCAGCAAGTTCTCTCTCTTGTGTGAGTCTAGGAAATATTCCCCCAAAAAAATAGAAAATAAAAAGATAACTCACTGGAAAGAAGTCTTGATTATGGTTAGGTTGTAGGGCCCAGAGAATGTCAACACCAACATGCATGGATGGTTACCTGTTTTTCATCTGTGATTTATTTACTAGGTTCTTGGGCTTGGAACACCAAATTGGCAAGCTGACCCATATTACCTTTTACCAGTTTGTTCATAACCACAACCAAAGAAAGGACAGAGATGCCCACAGATTCCTATAACCCCTGGCAAAAATGATATCCCAAAACTCTCTGCAGCTCCTGGATTCCCGAGTCTTTGACACAGACACCTCCAGGGAGGAGAGGCAATGAGAGATACTGGATTCCTCTCCCTACCGCAAGATGTGTTTCTGTTCTTTTTTGCCCAATGACTGCTTTTTATGTAAAAGATGTTAACTAGTGCAACTCTAACCTAGAGCTCATGTCGGCCAGCTGAGAGCTTAACTGCTAGACTGCTGAGCGGTGGTCTATGTGTGTCTGGGTTATGGGAGGTTTCTTTGATCTCCTTATGCCCCCCGGAATGCATTTCTGCGCAGCTCCAAGAAGAAGAGGCGGCTGCGCATCCTATCTCCCCAATCTCAACCTCACTTTACCCCCGTTGGTTCGGGCCCTCTCTTGGGAGGTGGGAAATGTGGTTTGGATCCCTCCAGGCTGAAGAAAGCACTGAAGCCAGATTTCTCACTTCATGGGCCAGCGCTTTCGCTAGCTCGTCTCCTGATAGGAAAAAAAAAAGAAAAAAAAAAAAAGAAAGAAAGGTGTGTGCATCCCTGTCTTGGTCTGTGTTTAAAAAGAGTGAGCAAAGCTCAAGTTCTTGAGTGCCTCCAGATGTCTCCCCTCGGGAGTGGGCTCGGCCCTCTGGAACCTAAGTGGAGGGAGATATTTCACTTTGCAGACCTGATTCATGTACCTTAGGACGGCTTGGAGTTTGGACACACCCTGTGTGCTCAGCATTTCCAACTTGGCTGGCTTTCAGTGGCTTCCGATGCACCGCACGGAGTCTCGCCTTGGGGCTGCTCCCTGCTGTGGCAGACTTCCTGGTTTGAAGCCTCCAGGCTTGAGGCTGTAGTAGGACCGGAGAGGAGGTGCATGGAAGTGCTCCACTCTGAGATAACTAACTCTCCTTATGCATCAGGTAGGGAGAGCCCAGGGGCCTAACACAACACTTTGGGTTTCCGTTTTGGGGCCAGGCACCTAAAAAATTAGCACTTGAGTCCTTTCCTTGGATCTAGGGTTTAGTTTTCAATTTGGGAGAAGCCTCTGCAGTACCTCACTGCACCACATATTTTCTCTGATTACTACAGTTAGATTACTACTCGAAATATTCAGACTTCTTAAAATGGAGATGAGAACCTGGAAAGCTTTTCAAAATCTCATGGATGTAGGCACTAATTCCTAGATCTCCAATGGTACTGAAATCAGCAGACCTTTAGCTACCTAATTGCCTCTCTGCAGAAACTTCTGCATTGGGTGCCTGTGTATGACTGAAGGTACACAGGTATCTTTATAAACATGGCCCTGAGTGTTCCTGGGTAGATCTCTTTGGTGCATTTTGTACAAAACCTCAGGTTTACATGTGACTCAGTCAAACTCTGCTTTGTGTCCGAGCCTGTGCTTACTTTTGGGCATGAACCCTATGATGCATGACCTGTATGATGCTTGACATGACCATATGGGCATCTTGCATGGCCTTGTGGTGGCATCTGTCATCTTGGGCTTCTCTCTTGAACAGTCTTGGATCTGACATCGATAAGAGCAGATAGGATTTCCTGATACTGTCTGTCTTGGCAGTGCCTGTGTAGTAGTGTGGGTGTCCACAGCTGAACTATGAGCTTCTTGTGACCAGCAGACCCTTGAAAAGAGCTATGATATGATTTCTTCAAATGTTGCAGCATTTTCAAATTGGAGTTAGCCTGTACCTCTACCTTGCCCCTGCCTTGCAGGCAGGCAAGATACTCTTTCTTCACAGATACTTCACAGATACTTCACAGTACCTTGGCCAAATGACTGTTAGACCAATGCTGACTTTGGCTGATGTGTGTTTCTGCATCTGCCCAAACAGAGATGTCCACAAAGGCATCAAAATTTTGCTTTCTTCCCAGCTCGGGCATCACTGAGTTGTATCATGTCACCATTGTTGTTCATAGGTAACTCACTTTAGACATATAGATGGCATTTGACTGTGGCAGAAACAGTTGAGGGTTTTTGGGCAGGAGGAATCTTGCAGAAATGGTTAAAAGCTGTGAGGAAAAAGAGATGCTGCTAGTGCAATTAGATAATTAGCACAAGGTTGAATTCTTCCTTCAGACGTGGTACTCTCCCTTAAAAAAATTATTAGTCTAACAATATCAGAACGAGACAGCGGAGAGATTGGAGCCATTCCCTAACTCTACGTGTGCAAAAGAAAACATGGTGTTTCTAATACCACTCTTCTGCAGTGGGACACCTGCTGAGTTTTTAATGGTATATCCCGTGAAGGAGACCAAATCAGTAATACTAAGGACTGCAAAGGTGAAGATTAGTAGCTTATGTGTGATATGGCAGAACTAGAGAAAGAATGCAGAGACAAGGGTGATGTGGCCAAAGCATCACACAAAGGACAGGGTCTTTGCAGCTGTATTTGAGATTGAGGACTGGGGCAGAAATGCATGGTTGGGAGAGCCTTTTCCATTCTTTGTTTGCATGGTGGATCTCAATTTAGCAGAGTTATGATGCCAAGTGACCGAGGCCTACTTTGTTGCACTAAAAGTAATCCGTAACAGCAAAGTGTCTTAGCCTTTAGAGAAAGTGAGATTAAAACTCTTAAATTGTGGATGATGTTTGTGAAAATTACCCCAACTCATCACTGCCTATGAGTGCACACAAACATCTACCATAGTTCACTAAATATCTATAGCTTGAGCTAGAGGTAACTTGATTTGGACCTTGAGAAATAACCTTAAGGTGCCTCAAGTTTACCTCAGGGTACCTGTGACCTTAAAATAAGCTGAGTTTCAAGAGGTGTAAATAATAATAATAGTAATAATAGTAATAATAATAGCAACTCCCTGGATTCAGCTGGACTTACGTGTCAGGAATCATCCTTAATAATGGTGTGCATTAACAAAATTATTATCTGATAACAGCTATTTTCCATACACCTATTAGAGTAGGTAATCACGAAAAACAGAAAGCTGAGGTTTTTAAGCCCACCTGACAAACAGGAACACTTCACTCTTTATCTTTGTAATCACAGGTCCACAAACAGCTCTCTGGGACTGACTTTTCAAAGGGAGTACCGACCTACGGAGAAGTAGGAGGACCTCCATTGGATTGATAGTTAGGCTGATGTTACTCCAACCAGGGTGCATTCGCAGGGCTGAAATCCACCACAGGTGCCACAAGAGTGCATTGAGGGTAGAATTTGGACAATAGCTTACAGTTTCTGTCCTGCAGTCTGAGAAGGAGATAAGCTAATGTGGCTTTCAGTGACTTGTACACTCTCTGAGCTTTTTGGGTTTTGGTGGGCAGGTTGGCCAAGTGTTTCACAGGTTGCTTAGTAAACATGCTTGATAAATCTTTCTGTAGCAAATGCCCAAGGCCACAGCCCTCGGATTCATTTGATTAGCTATTGCTGGCTTTTCTGTAGACATGGGGCTGCTACTCCATTTATCTTTTATCTTTTTCCTACCATGCAATGTGACATGAATGTGGCGCTGACACAAATACAGGAATGAAGTATTGAGAAATGGCAGGTGAATTCTGCACATCTCCCCTGTGGTTTACCTTTACACCTCTTTTCCTCCTTCCTCTTCCCTTATGCCTTCCTCCTCACCATGGGGAGAGGCTCCTTTTCCAAGCTCTGGGTCCATGTCTCAGCCTCCATTCATCTCTCTGAAGAGAATAAGCTGACTCCAAACTGCAGCGGGGCTGACTGCAACAGCAAAACTCATAAAGAGATTCCCCTTCTCCTCCTCTTGTGAGGGCTTTCCTCCCTCAATCTGTCCCAGGGGGGTTGAACGCCTTCTGCCACCTCACTCTTGAGACATTAAGACCTTGAAATTTGAAAGAGGAGTGGCGTAGTCTGGAGAAAAATGGACCTGTGTTCTAACCCATGCAGCTTGTGATACGCACATTGTCGGGTGATAACAAAGGATTTACATAGGATTTACATTTTTCTTAGGGGACGTTTAGTGGAAAGGGAGCAATCAGTAGCAATGACAGATGAATCCATTTGGCGGCAAAGGCTGCCTCTTTCACACAAATAACAGGCTTTTTCTTAATCTACAATTTGTCACTGTTTATTCGGCAGTGCAAGCCTTTTAATTGCCCTGCAGCATCCTGGGTTTGTGCTCCCTGGGAAGCAAGGCAGTAGTTTGGGGGAGTTAGAGGGCATTTCTGCCTCTCGCATAAGCCTAGAAACCTGAGCAAGGCTTTCCAGAGTTCAGTCAGTTTTTCTGGGTGAGAATACAGGAGGAACATGATCTGTCATGACTCTTTTGAGGGCACGATGCGGGAGGAAACAGTCTGGCTCCCATCAGCAGTCAGCAGGTTGGCATCGGTGTCCTTGCTGCTCAGCGCTTGCTTTGCAGAGGCTGATGCTGAAGTGGATTCACAGCTTTTTACTAGTCTTCTTGGCTTCTGTTTAGATCTTGACATTAGAACGATGAAAATCACAAAATCATAGAAGCATTGCCCAGGTGGCCAAGAAGGCCAACAGCATCCTGGCCCGTATCAGGAATAGTGTGGCCAACAGGACTAGGGGAGTGATTGTCCCCTGTACTCGGCACTGGCGAGTAGTGGTTTTGTCAGTGTTAGGTTAATGGTTGGACCCAATGATCTTAAAAGTCCTTCCAACTTAGATGATTTTATGATTCTGTGATTATGGTTGGAAGAGAACCTGTAAGATCATCGAGTCCAACTGTTAACCCAGCACTGCCAAATTACTAAACCATGTCCCTCAGCACTGCATCTACACATCTTTTAAATTCCTCCAGGGATGAGGAGTCCACCACTTCCCTGGGCAGCCTGTTCCAATATTTGATAACCCTTTCAGTGAAGAAATTTCTCCTAATATCCATCCTAAGCCTCCCCTGGCATGACTTGAGGCCATTTCCGCTTGTCCTGTCACTTGTTACTCGGGAGAAGAGACCAGTTCCCACCTCGCTACACCCTCCTTTCAGGGAGTTGTAGAGAGCGAGAAGGTCTTCCCTCAGTCTCCTTTTCTCCAGGCTGCACAATCCCAGCTCTCTTAGTCACTCCTCATAAGACTTGTGTTCCAGATCCCTAACCAGCTTCATTGCCCTTCACCAGACACACTCCAGCACCTCAATGTCTTTCACAAGTGGGGGGCCCAAAACTGAACACAGGACTCGAGGCGCAGCCTCACCAGTGCTGAGTTCAGGGGGACGATCACTGTCCCAGTCCAAATTCATCACTGCTGCTCCAGGAGGACAGAGAGTACACGAGAGGAACTTCAAGCAGACCGCTCCCCATCAACTTTCTTACAATCCTGCTTGACCCAACACCATGTTTGATCTCAGTTTGCCCCTTGATGATAGAGATGTTTTTATCTTGGCTTCTGTTTCCCGCTCTAAATGTTATTTCTGCTCCTGTCAATTCTAGTCTCTATCATTACAGAGTACTTATTCTGTCTGCAGAAAATGTTTGGGAACAGTGATTCCTGTCTTGGGATTGTGGGTAAACTGTGTGAAATCACCAAGATCTTTACAGAGCTGTGAGTTCCTGCTGAACACAGCTGGTGGGTCTAGTGCTGTAGAACACTGCATGTCTATGCCATTTGCCTCAGAGCTAAATCAACACAAAGCACTCCTCTTCCAAAAAAGTCTCCACTCAAGTCATGAAATCAGTTATAAGAACTGAAGCTCTTTTATTTTAATGACAGTGCTTGGTTTAGGCCATTCTCTTCTCCCCTGTTAACTCGTTTATATAATTCTATTTTGGGGTGTCTCTGGAAGATGACAAATATTATTCAGGAGAGGGTGTCTAATAAACAGAGTTGTGCATCCACATGGCAGCTGATGTTTCTAAACAAGTAATTAGCTTCAGGGTGGTTCAGCCTGGGTGACCAAGCACTCAGAAAGCAAGAAATACAATATTAAGGTTGGAAAGTCAGACAGTGGATAATCCAGCTGGACCTTTGGCCTCCTGCACATATGCCACCTTATACGACTGCAGGTTCTTTGCCCCAGAATACAACAATGACTATAATATGAATGTAAGCATAAGTAGACTATTATATACGAGCATGTTTTCACGCTTGGTTGGGTTCTTGAGTTTCAATCAGATTTATGTATGGTTTTGTGGAAGTGTTTGTGGAAATGCATATTTCCTTTTTTTTTGTTCCTATATATGCATCTGTACCTAATTAGATAAACTTTCTTCCACTTTATTCTGAATTCAGAGAACCTAGTATATTTCAGAGAAATATGAACTGAAAATTGCTTTCAGAGCATAACTTAATTTGACAAAACAACACCCCCATTCAATGTATATGCAGAAAGGTTACTCAGCTTTAAGCTTGGTATTAACCCAAGTATTTGTCAATGTCTGCAATCGGCTGCAGGTCCTCCTCCTATCTAATGCCTTGGTCAGAATCTTCATCACTTACTGCAGTGGATATGGTTCTTCTCTTGCGGAAGTAATTAATTGTCTAGACAAAATCTGTAATATCATCATCTTTGTCAAAGGTTTTATGTGACTGAAAATCATCCATAGAATTAGTAGTAATGACCTAATATATTTCATTGCCAACAACAGGGACAACCAAGGGATTTTTGGTTTTTTTGATTAAAAAAAATGAACTCCAGATTTCATCAGGATCTTTGTCTCATACAGGAACACTTAGATTCCCCTGTTTTAGGGATGTTTGCAGGTTATCAAGAGCATCTCCTGTAAAACCACGTTTGCCACAGAAATTTGAAGGCATATAGAAAACAAGAATGGGATTTTCAGCAATAGAAAGGAGGGGCCTGCAGTTAAGGAAGGTGAATGCTCATCTGGAGAGAGGAACTTGTTGGTTCCCTGTTGGTATTGTTAAGGTCCTTGGAGAGATGAATGAATTCCTGGAGTCTCTTTTTTTTTTTTTTCCATGGCCTAAGATTCCTCTTTAGGACTCTTCAGCTTGATTTTCACATGTGATGAGCCATTATTGTGACAATTAGTGTTAATGGGATGAATGTCTGAAAGATGGAAAATTTTCTACAATGCTAAGGTCTTAGAAAAGTCATGCCCTAAAGGTCTCAAATGAGGCACCTGAAAAATGGACATCCTTGACAATCTACTTTGACTTCGGCCTATTATTCTCAAATACACAGGGGGAATAATAACACTTTTGTTTTTTATCCAGTCAGTTAAAATGGGAAGCGTTTCAGGTTTTCTTGTCTGAGCATATAACCTCTACCACAATTTGACTATAACCTTTTCTACTACCTCTAAATGGTAGTGGAATGCAGATCCAATTATTGCTATTATTTCTACTGTTATTATTACTCCTGCTTTTATTTAAAATATGATCATTGTTATTATTATTTACAATTGTAATATGATCCTTATTGATTAATACCACCACTACTGCTATGAACAACAGTGGTTGTGGCTTTTCAGGCCAGCTCAGATAAGTTATTCTATGCACAATTATTGCTGATAGTCTCAGCTGAGAGGTGATAGACAGGGGCAAATGATCTTTCCTTGAAGATGGAGTGGATAATCTCCTGGTCGCAATAAGGGCCAGCTGGCAGAGCACCATGAGCAATGTTTGTTCTCTTCCTTCATTATTCTTGCTGCTCTTCTCCTCTATTTCCTGCTATAATCAAATAAAGAAAATAAAAATAAAAACCCTAGAGGTGGATGGAGACCTGGTGTAACATGAGCCAGCAATGTACCTGTGCCCTTGCCACAAACAAGGCGAATGGTGTCTTTGGCTGCGCTAGATAAAGTATTGCCAACAGGTCGAAGGACATGTTCCTTCCCCTGTTCTCAGCACTGTCGAGGCAACACCTGGAGTACTGTGTCGATTTCTGAGCTCCCCAATACAAGAGAGACATGAACATACTGGAGAGAGTACAACAAAGAACCACAAAGACGGTGAAAGGACCTGAACACCTCACATGAGGAAAGGCTGAGAGAGCTGGGACTGTTCAGCCTGGAGAGGAGAAGGCTCAGGAGAATCTCATCAGTTCATGCAAATACCTGAAGGGAGTGAGAAAAGAGGACAGAACCAGGCTCTTTTCAGTGGTTCCCAGTGACAAGACCAGTGGCAATCCGCAAATTGAAACACAAGAGGCTCCCTCTGAACATCAGGAAACACTTTCTTACCGTGAGTGTGTCTGAGCCCTAGCACAGGTTACCTGGGGATGTTGTTGGGTCTCCATTCTTGGAGGTGTTTGAAAGCCATCTGGAAATGGTCCTGGGCAACTGGGTCTGCTTGAGCAGAAAGATTGGAGCAGATGATGTCCAGAGGTCTCTTCCAAACTCAACCATTCTGTGATTCCGTGATCCTGTGTTCACAGACATGTGTTAAACCCCTGCTACATCTCCCTGGTCCCCATACCAAGGACCCTTGTCCTTTTTTGTTGGGAATACAAGGGGAGTTGAGGTCAGGCTAGGACATCACGTGTGCATGTGGAGAGCAGCTTTGCACCTGTTCTTCCTCTAGCTTTGGGGATCTCAGGAGAAGCTGTGGCACTGGGCAGGGCAGTTGCTGGGCCTTTGTGAATCACCGAGTGCCTGGGGGCAGAGGAGAGACCTAACGGTGGCACCTGAAGCTTCCTCCAGCTCCTCCTTAAAAATGCACCTGAGTAAGATGAACTTCGAAATTATGGACCATTATTTTATTATTTCTTTTTGTTCATAGGCTAGGCTTGCCATGAAATGCAGTTGCAGCTGTCATGAAATTACTTGCACCCTTCAGGTCAAATCTACCGGTAATTTCATCTAGAAGATTCACCTGTGAAGTAACATCACCAAAAACTGAAAGTGAAATAAGAAAAGGGCACATCTGTTTTAACAGCTATTGCTCAGCTGCTGGCATTTTTGTGTCATACGTGGCAAACTCAGCTTCAGGGTTTTTTTTTCTTGGAGGGTGTCCATGCTGTTGGCTATGAAGAAGAGTGAATGTACTCAACCCCTCCTGTCTAAAATGTCTTATTTCATATGCATATGCAGTCAGAGAGAACCCAAAGACAACGTGTTAACCATCACCCTCAGGAATCAGTCTTTTTACTTTCTATATGGACGAGTATTTAAATATTTTTTCCCAGACTGGAACAGATCCAAGAGGAGGAATTAAGAGCAGCATGATCCCATAGCACTCCCCAGGGAGGTGAGTAGGCTATTCGGTGAGGAGGTAGCTGAATCAGGAAGAAAGTTGGATTTGAGCAGATGTTTCCCAACCAGCTGCTGAGTGGCCTAGCCTCCGGGCTGGAGGGTATCCGAGGGCAGCATGATCCCGACCTGGCTCTGGAACCATTCCACTTGGCAGGCAATAACTCAGAGCTCACGCAGACAAAGAGCCAGGGTGAGTCACCAGTCTGCTGATTAGGCTGCTCTCCTGGGAGGGAGGCACCTGGATCCCAGATCCAGGTTAGGGCTGCAAAGTGGAACAGCATCAACTGGGAGGGATTGGAGATACTTAATGCTGCCTGCTTAGGAGGCTCTTCTTGCGTGGGAGGCACGAGTTTGAATCCACTCGGAGAGGGGGGAGAGAGTTTAACTCAGGTCTCCTAAAACTTAAAGGAAAACTCTTATCACTACCTTATAATTATGGGCATGGGTTGGTTCTTTGGGCATGCACTGGTTCTTCAGCTACTGGGTGCTGAGGTGATCATTTGACCTTGTTTTTCTTAAAAAGGATGGAAAAATCACTATTTGTTGTTTGATCCACTGGGACGTTCTTCATCTGCAAAGAATGGAACAAAATGTGACATTCTAGTCCTCTTTTCTGTGCAACAATCTTGTTTTTTGGGTTTTTTTGCTTGTTTGTTTTTGCTTCTGTCACAAACCACTGCATTAGGGCTTTTTACCTGCAGAACAGACAATTATTCACACTCCTCTGACTGGCAATGCCATATCCTGGAAAGTGTTGACAACATATTTGTATGTGCAGCTGGGCATATTATAGAATCATAGAATGGTTCAGGTTAGAATATTGTCTCTGAGAATGGACTGGTGGACTGGGGGCCACTGAGATGACCACAGAAAAGTTTGATGGGCCTGGAAGAACTCATAACTATGAAAAGAGAATGAAGAATTTTATTATCTTGGGAAAACCACCATAATTTTCTCTTAAATTGATATGCTGATAATAAGAGGTAGAAATGTAGAATTTTTAAGACAGATTCTTCTTCATTTGCACGAGCTTCAAGCTGAGGATGATTCCATTATTATTTATTCTAAATTTACTCTTCTGTAAAAGAGATTTAAAAGATGGATAAAATTATTTATGTCAATTCTATAAAACATGTAAAGGAGACTCTCCCTGCCTTTAACAGAAGTGATCTGAAAGAACCTATCTGGTCTACCTCTGTCAGCTTGGCATCTTTGCAGTAGTCAGTGGTTGCACAAAACTGGCCAATTTTTCCATATATAGTGTTGCTAAATTGCCCTTTCTGGTTTTGTTTTATTACCCCCTCAGAGCAATGATCTCACCGATCAGTGTTGTGTTGCTCTTCGGGAGTGGCAGGGGTGGAGTGGGGTGGGACGAGCAAAGCCCTGAGCTTTTTCCAGAGTTCCCTGCATATGCAGAACATTTCATTGTCTTCTCTAACACGCCCTCACCTTTCACACAGACTGGAATTTGACACACCAGGTTAGAGAAAGAAAGCGAGGGGGGAAAAAAAGGCAAAAAATTAAAAAGCACAACACAAGAAAAAACCCAGCAAACAAGATCTTATCATGGAAAATATCCATCCACCCTCCTGATAATAAAAAAGGCCTCAGGTTAGGAAAATAAAAAAATTACTCTAATGAACACTCAAAATTGACATGCAAATACATCCATGGTTCCTGGCATAGATGAAAAGATTGAACATAGCCCTCTTCCAAAAAGGCAAGTTTTACACTTCTTGCAAAAGGGAAATTTTATCCCAGTTATTGATGTTTTTTGCATTGTCTTGAGAAGGTTTTCTTCTCTGTTGAGGAAAGTTCTGTATACTCCTTCTCCCTCACTCCACCCCATACCCCACATTCATTTCACCAGGTGGCATGACGAAACCCTCCGGATCAAGGTAGGTTTCATCAACAAGGCTTCATGCCATGCCACCCATAATTCATCCCAGCCTGCTGTGGCTTTCTCCCAGCAAGCAGTACCTCTTGCAAAACCAGCCCCTGTCTCACACTCTTTCCAAGCTCGTGTTCCTGAGCACCAGCAATAGAAGAGCATGAATCACTAACAGAGCGTACAGACCTTCGCTCCACTCCGGCCAGTTTGTGTCATTGCCTTAATGTTAATTACACAGCATAATATGTGCATTTAATTTCCGTGGTGTTTCAATTAAATTAATCAGGCAATTAAAATTAATTAAAATTACAGAAATCACCTGCAGAAGTACTTGAAACGTGGGGGAGGGGAAGGGAGGGGTTGGGAGGGAGCTGGGAACGTAGATGGCTGTGTTTTCACAGACCTTCCTTCCCTTGATTAATTTTGGGGATAGACTCTTTCAGAGCAGGTTATTTAAGGATTTAAACCCTGTTCCAAGGCCCATTGAAGCCAATGGAAATCTTTCTATTGGCACTGATAGGCTTGGGACCAGGCCACTAGCCCCAAGTGCTGAGGATAGAGATTTAAGGGCTAGGTGATGAAAGACCTGATGCTCAGCAGAAATCCCTCAAGGCCTCTGAGGAACAAGGCCAAGGGCCCTGAAGTACCAATTCAGGGTCAGATTTTGAAAGGCCACCCGTTAAAGACAAGGATGATGTCTGTGGGAGTTGGGTGCGTCAGTACTTCCAAGGATCTGGGCTGGAGAGGCTTTCTTAGAAACTTAAATGTGTTTTAAGTGTCAAAGGACTTTTAAAACATGACCAAACATATCCCACCCTGAACTTCCACTGACTTCTGCAGCCAGTGAGAGGGGAGTCCTAATTTCATACAGGTAATTCAGGTCTCCTGAAGTCTTAGATGAGTTATTTAGCTTCTCTTCGGGCAAGTTACTTAGCCACTCTTAGCAGCTCCCTCCCATTAAGCACGGGTTAGTGCATTCAGTTGCTTCATTGAGGGATGGTACTCTGATCTGTGGAAAAGTTTGAAGATGTCACATCAACCTGAACAGTCTCCTTGCTGCTTACCCACTTTTTACCAGGCAAGCACAGTCACATACACACCGTTTAACCAAGCCGTAAGTTTTTCCCCAGCGTGGATGGGATAGCACTTTTAGCTTTTGAACAGCTACTTTCCCCACAACATCCTACCAGCCAACCCCAGCCCAACCAGCGCCCAATGACTGGGAGACAAGTTAGTTCCTTCCACGCTTTCCTGGAAAGGCTTTGCCTGGCACACTCCTGTCTTAGCGGGTGAGTCACCCATTCTTCGCTGCCATTCTTCGACCCGCAGTTGGGGATGTTTATACCGCAGTCCCTGAAGGTCATGCAGGTATCCCCGAGCTGCCTTTAAATTAATTTGCTGGACTACCATTGGTAGGATACCTGTAGTTCCAGGGAACACTGTGTGGGCTGAAAAACCAAGCTATGAAGCAAAGTAAATGCTCCTAATTAAGCTGAGCTGTCCTGGGCTGCACTGGCTATTGGAACCTGAGCTGGCTGTTTTAAAGACATAACTGCTTTTTTTGCACATTATAATTTCCCTCACACTGCCAGATAATCCCTCACAGTTCCATAGGCAATTACCGAAGCTTCTTGGTGTCCAAGAGGGAGTAAAACCTTATCACCTCTGCCCCGATGGTGCCCGCTTCTGCTCTGCACTCATGAGCCACCTTTTTCTCTCCAGTTGTTTAGATGATTAACATAATTAAGTTATGCACACAGCAAATGTTTAAGGATTCTAGTTAGACTGAAGTTTACTGCCAGCTTCAGATCTGAAAGATTTAAGTGCGCCAGAACTTGAGTTATTTTTTTCCAACCATATCAGTTGATATTTTCTCTTTCTGTAAACCTTGTGTCTTTTGCACCCTCAAGCGATCAGGCTACAATATTCCCATTACTATTGGCCACTTTAGCATACTTTTCTGCTACCCTTTCCATTTATTAAATCACAGAAAAATGTCCACTGATATGGAATATTTTTCCATTTTTTCCATTTTTGGATGTATATCTTTATCTTATATCTGTCTTTCTCCACTCCCTTTTAAAAAAAGATAGAAAAGAAAACACGGCAGAAACAGGAAAGAGAACATAGAAAGAGAGGGAAAAAAACACCCAAGAACAGAAAAACTTGATTTTCAAAATTAGAAGTTTTAAGAGGATAACAGTGTTTTGCTTCCGAACAGCCCAGAATTTTAATTAAAAATCTGATGAACATTCTTGAGTCTCTCCAAAATTCTCTAAGTGACGAAACACCCCTCTCTCACTTTGCTAATCCTCCTCCATCTGAATTCTTTGACACGACTTCTTGTGTGGCCTTTGGCACGTCACTTCACCTCAGTTTCCTCATCTATAAAATGGCTGTTAATCCCTATATAGTATCACCCACGCAAATTGCCAAGGCTTATGCCTGAACAGTGCTTTGAAGATAAGTGAGTAAAGTTTCAAAAGGACCTAAGAGATTTAAGAGTGAAAGTTTCATTAGCTTTCCATCAGATTTGTACTCTTATATCTCAGAGAGCCTTTTGAAAGTCTGCAGAATTGCAAGACTTTACTCATCACAGTCACACTCCTTGTTCTCCTCAAGGAAAGGGATTGCTCCAGGCGAATTTTGGCAGAAGAGCTTGTTCCTCAAAAGAAGCAAGGTGAGACTTGGGGCTCTTCAGTTTCTTCCCCCTTGCTGGGTATAAGGTATGAAACCTTGAATGCATGCTCTGACCATCTCAGGCAAAGTGGGATCTCTCAGGAGCTCGCTATTTATATCGGTAGATCTACTTGGCTTATTTCGACTGAAAGAGGGAAGGGAAGGCACATTATCTTCAACTTTGCCACTAGATTTGAGATAGTAACTTTCAGCTGGGAGGCAGTGGTGAGCTCCTTTGGATGGTGTGGAGGCAGTCACATCTTCAGCTAGCATGACTGATGAGAGAGACTAATGCTGTCTTTTCTGGAAGCACAAGTTGATGGAGAGGGCCTGCAAAGATACCCTGTCAAACTTGGGGGGTGCTGGTTGATTCAAGAAGAGTTACAAGGTTTCTCTAGCTGCAAGAGGTTGACCTTACTGCTCCATTTGTCCAGAGAATAGAAGTTCCAGGTTTTTGCTAAAAGAACAAGAGAATTAAGAAAAAAATAAAGCTCAAAGTTGCTAGGGAGACATCCTGAAAAAAAGAAATCCAAATATTTGGCTTTTTGGTTTTCCCTTTTTTATTTTTGGGTTTGCCACCCTGAGTTCTACTTTCTAGCCTTTCTGAGAAAGTATAAAAAGGGAAAGAAAAAGAAACAGATCAACCAAAAAAGCTGTATAGATAGCAGTGGCTTGGTAGCTTTGGTTTGTTCAGTGTCAGTGGCTAAACCACTATTCTGAAATCACCTGGAAATAATGTTGTTTTTCTTTGTGGGACTTTCCGTATCAGAATGAAAATGAAAATGAACTTGTGAAGAAAGAAATATTTTCTTTGGCCATAAATGAAATATTTTATTTTTATTTTATTGACATAATGCAGCTGAATTTGAAAATGAAACATGATTTGAAGACAGGAATCTGGAAGGTTTTGTTCACAACATTTTGAGGTAAATTGACTTAAAAGCTTTTTGTTTCCCAAACTGCCATATTTGACATAAAGTTGCTGATGATTTGATCAACTAGACACAGTGTTTTTCCTAAAATATGCCTTTCTACAAAAAAAAAACCAACAAAAAAACCCCAAACACCAAAAAGACCCAACAAAATTGTCCTTAGTTTTGAAAATGGGTCCTTATGAAAAAACAGTAAATATCATTATAAAACTAAAAAAAATGCTAGTTTGGGAGATTCACAGCGCAACGCTCTGAATAGTCTAACACAACTTTGAAGCTAACCTTTTTTTGAGGGGAAGTGAAGTAGACCAGCTATTCACAATAGGTCCTTCCAATCTGAATTATTCTGTCATTCTGTGATTATCTAAGTATCCATCTTTAGTACCTTGTTCATATTGCCCTTAAACTGAATAACCTTCAGTTTAATACATTCAGCTTTTAACACTATGTTTTTCTTCAATTTACAAGATATGAAAAAAACACAGAAACAAGTCATGGTGAAATCTTCTGGTGAGTAGGCAACTGAGCCTACCAGGCTCAAGTCTCAAAACATCATCACACTGTAGGTTTCCCATTTTCTCTTCAGTTGTACAAAGTTTAATAAAGGTCAAAAGCTCAAGAAACATCTCTAAAATACTTGTTTGGGAAAGTCTGAAGAAAAATGTAACTCTTGGGAGATTTTTATTTTTTCTTTTTAAATCTCTTCACCTCTTCTGGAGTTGACCTAGAAGCTATGTATCTGCAAGGACATTGATAGTGTCCACACCTACTGCCAACCATAATTGAGAAAGACAGGGGACCCAAAAAACCCCAGGAGAATTTAACTTGTGATGGAAGGTTCTTGGTACGCAGCAGAGTTTCTTTTCACCTCTGGAATTGCACACTACATTCTAATTAGAGATGTTAATTATATACATTTTTGTTAAAACATGTTGCATTGAAGCTGAAGCATTTTGTAGAGAAGTGTCTATTCCGTTGACACTTTTCTTGGACAGATTTTTGAGGTTCAAGACTCTGCTCAGAAAGAGTATTCAAGGAGAAGCAGAGTCTCAGGTTTCTGTTACATGGATAGTACAAAAGTGTCATTAAAGTTCCAGTGTCATTTATTTTGACAAAATATTTGAAAAAGTTTTTATTTTCCTCCTTTTCTTCTCTCCACCGTGGAGAGAAAACAAATTTCAAACCTCAAAATTTGTGGTAAAATGGAATTGCTGTCCTATGGACAATTCCTGTGATAAAGCCAACAAACTAGTCATGTTAAGTCCAGTTCCTCCCTGCTATAGCACAGCAATTAATTTATGCAGCCTTACCAAGTGGCCAAAGTGTTTCATGCACTGCTAATAATTACAGGCACATCTTGGTGGTCATATTGAATTCAATGGCAATTTTCCTGCAGATTTTATCAGGAACAGAATTTATCCCTATATGCTTTAATTATATAACT
Source organism: Tringa tobata (assembly GCA_033628505.1). Classification (NCBI taxonomy): domain Eukaryota; kingdom Metazoa; phylum Chordata; class Aves; order Charadriiformes; family Scolopacidae; genus Tringa; species Tringa tobata. Next base: position 378,644 of record JAHREE010015911.1, on the reverse strand, counting down.
CAGTTTCTGTTATTGCTTAAGACTCCCCAGTCTGTGCCAGCATGTGAAATTGTGATGAAGTTTTAAGTTAGCGGCTGCTGCTAACTGTTCTTAATTATTTGATAGTCATCTGAGGCTTGAATTTCATAGATGTGCAGCTCCTTTTATTCCAGTTCTAATCAGTGGCAATTTGGATACTTTGTCCATCCGTAAATCAGACCTTTAAAGGGCATTCCTGATCCCATTGTCTCTAATGAATGCAGGTCTGTACTTCCAGGCTAAATCTTTTCTTCAGTTAACAATTATGGTACAGCTGGTTAAAAAACATCTAAATTATCCTTTTTGGGGAAATTACAAGATTTTTTCTTTTTTGGGGGGAGGGCATCTCAAAAAGTAGTGAAATCATAGATTTTTTCATAAAGATATATATTCTGATACAGCAACAACGAACACAGTCTTGGATGGGGAGCCGGGTAGACAGCAGAAGTTGTGGATGTTCCTCACTGCCAGAAGACACACACCTGGGATATCTACCCTTGAAATTTTCACAGTTGCTCAGCACCATGCTGATATAAGTGCTGGTTACTTCTCTAACTTCATTACCTTCCTTTTAGGGGGACCATAGGGGAGTCTGTGCTCCAAACACTTGATTTAACTTGGGATTCAACCTAAAATACCTGAAAACATGTTTGTTAAGGCATTTCTGTGTTTAATCTCCATTTCTTTAGTATCAGCTTTCCACATGCTTTGTTTTCTTTTTCCCTTTCGAGGAAAGGGGATTTTCCACCAGCACTGCAAGGACTATGGTTTGATGCACGCAGTCCCGCCAGCACAATGGAAGAGTGGGCTAACAAGAACCTTATGAAGTTCAACAAGGACATGTGTAAGGTCTTGCACTTCAGAAAACATAATCCAGGAGTGCAGCAGATCCAGATCTACCTGGCTGGGGAGCAGCTCTGTGGAAAGGGACCTGGAGGTCCTGTGGACAACAAGGTCAATAAGTGAAGCGTGTGCTGCATTAGCAAAGCAAGCCAATAGGATGCTGGGTTGCATCAACACGGGCATCACCAGCAGAGATAAAGAAGTCATTATCCCACTTTACTCAGCGCTTGTCAGGCCACGCCTGGAATACTGTGTTCAGTTTTGGTCCCTGCATACAAAAACAACCTGTACATCCTCCCCACTCCCAAATGCTTTTGGGAGGTTTGAATGACCTTGAATAACCTTGGTGTTTGGGATCAGGCACAAAGCTACTCCCAAGCTGACACCCTATCTACCATGTTCCCAGCCCAGTGGGAGTACTGGATCTGAAATGGAAAGGTTTATATCGAAAATGTTGACACAATCCTCAACTGGAGTGATGTGGGCATCAGGGAGGAGTGTGAGGGGGGAGCTCTTTGAATTTGTTTTTCTCCTAATCCTTGAAAGGGGCTATAGAAAAGATTAATTTTCTATATCAAGTTTCATTCATTGAAAGGATTTGGAAGATAAGACACATAAACTATGCAAGCACAAACACAATGTGGCTGAAAGGGTTAAAGGACTGAAGAAGACTCAGTAATTCTCACAAATGGGGACCAGATGTTTGATGACATTTTAAAAACACACAGTCTCCTCCCCCCCTACTTACCTTTCTGATACTACAAATTGTTCAGTGGAGATCAGTCAGACATTACTGAAGAGGTAGATTCTTTTCCATGGTTTCTTCTGTTTGTATCATAAAATATGTGGGCGAAAGAATAAGGACACATTAATAATAGCAAGAGCAGTTCTCACTTGGTATAAATTGGCATAGCTCCACCAAAGTCAATAGAAGAGCTCTGATTTACAGCAGATGGGCTTTTGTTCATCAGTGTGATTGCCTATACCCAGTGATATCACAAGGGCCTTTACAGACTATGTCATGTTGCTCAATATTTCGTCTATGCAAGGCTCTGCTAGGTCAAATGCTGTAGTGAAAGGTCTGCCAATGCAGAATCAGGCCTGCTGTATACATCAGAGTTTCAAAATCCCAGGAGGAAAGAGCTGCATATCTAAGAATGAGAAAATAGATGGCAATAGCACTGGTCAGTAACTGTGAGATGCAACAGAAGCGGTCAAGCTCATGAAGAAAGGTCTTCAAGTGTATTCAAGCCGTAGGGATTATGTGGAACTGAATGACACCCAGGCAGAAGCAAAATCCATCTTATTTGTGTTTAATCTTGCATTAAAATCAGACAAAAATGAAGGATGTAGAGGAAATGGGAGCTCCATTGCAGTTTTGCTATAACAGATAGGTCACATCATGCCTATTCAGTCCAGTCTGATTCCTTCTCTGCCATGACTCACTTGTGCGTGCTCATGAAGGGGTGCTGAATTTGGCAGGCAAAACACAGAGACAGTCATATCACTTTTTGTAAATCCTGTTGGCTTAGTTTAATCTGCATCCAGAAATATTGCCTGTGTGATGAAAGGGATGGGCTGAGCAGTGCAGAGACATTTCCATGCCCAAAGTGACTGCTCTCATCATCATTATCTTGAGCACCTCAATTCATCCCTTTTGTCCACTACTCACTGTGGACTGATGGCCTCTTTTCCTAAGGGCAGGAAATTATAACAGCAGCAAAGAAAGCCAAATTGAGGGAAGTTATGCCTCTTGTGTTCAGACACCGAGCAATCTGGGAGCAGCTTGGCTGCTGGATGTTTCCCACCACAGTCACTTGGAGCAGTGTGGCAACGAAGATGTGGGGAAACTGGCCGAGCCAAACCCCTGGGTTACGTGGATTAAAACTGGCCCTCTGGCTAATGGTTGAGAAATCCACTTTAAGCACTGTGAGCTAGTCCCAAAGCAATGACATGGTGGCAGGAGAGCACAGAAAGAAATAGCCTGATAGCAAACCTGGAGCATTATTCTGGTCTGGGATGGGATTTAGCTTGAGATGCTGCAACTCAGTCCTGTGACACATAGCTTTTTCTGCGGGACCTTTTTTTCAGAGAATGTCCACCATTTGGCCAGCTTCTTGCTTCAAAGGCAATAGTAACATGACTTCAGAAAGAGGGGACTTAAGCCTGAGTTGGTAGCTTCCAAAAATAATTATATCTTCATAATTTACTTAAATACTTATTATATTATACTTATTATTTAATTATTGTATGTTTATAATTTACTGTCTACCTGGGTGACTTGATATCTGGGTATCTTTTATCTTCCTTCATTTCATTTTGCCCTGTTCACACAAGCCTTTTTATTCTGTTTTGTTATTCCTTAGAAAGATATATCACCGATGATGCCCTGCCACTGAATACATCTTTAACTGATGTATATTTAATATCCTTTTTCTAAACTCTTTTGATTTACTGTCTCTTTTTATCCCCTGTGATAATAACTAGTCAATGTATTACCTTGAGATTTTTCTTCCAAAGTTTCCTCTTTCCCTTTTCACGAACCTAAATATATGTTGGCCAACGGCCAAGTAATTTTCCATATCAGCAACCTCTCTGCTTGCGTGCAGTCAGGAGAGATGTGCCTCTTGTAAAGTCTGCTTTTCTCTAAAATGCAGAGTTCTTGCACTCTGAAAAATCCCCAAACTTTCTATTTAAAATTAGCTGGTCAACCACGTGCTAGCTTCCTGCTTTTGATTTCATTATTTTCATGCACCTTTGTTCAGAATTCCCTACTACTACTTAATACCACTTAATACCTAAGTAATACTTTATACTAAAATTGTGCTCACTGAACGCAATGGTAAATTAATGATATCAGGTATCATGAAGATGAAGGGTGGTAAAATTTTATTTCAACTGATATGAATTGGTCCATCACCTTCGACACTACTCTTGGAAGCAGTTGAATATAGAATAGTGAGCTAAAGTTAATGGATGATTTTGTTGCAGTGCTCCATGATCCAGAGAACCAGGAGTGAGATCAGGAGCTAACACCAGTTTGACCTGAGAAAGATGGGAATCGGGTGGTAAATTCACAAAATAAAAGTCCAAATGTAGCTTCTGTAACTGTAAGATGGTTTGATGCATTTAGATTAAAGTATTGGTGTACATATACAGAATATGAATACAGAAAATACAGAATACAGAATACAGAAATACAGAATACAGAAAAAAAAAGCAGAACTTGGCTCTATGTGGTAGATTTTTATTTTTTTTTAAGCCTAAGCCTCTACTAGTCCATGAAACAGCAAGGCACAGGATTGAGCACTGTCAACACTGTTTAATTGATAGCACACTCCTGGGTAGTTTTTGGTCCATGCTGACTAGCACTTTCCCCAGCAATACCCTGCAAGTGGATATTCCCAACACATAGCATGCAAGGAGATCTCCCTCTTTTGGGGGGAGAAAAGGGAATTCAGCCTTATGGACCCATCCTGCAGCATTTGCTTTCAGGACCAGAGAAATGGATCATGATATAGACATAGCTGATATAGATCGCAGGCAATATTGCTGTGAAACACATCCTCTACGAACCTGGAAGAGCTGGTAATGAATCAAATCCAGACGTGAGTTTTCAGCACTGAGCTAAAGCCTCATTTATGGAAGGCGCACTTACAACAGACATAACTTCTGTGTGATTCAGGCACTGAAAAGAAAACCCTGAAATGAGCAGTAGTTACCTGTGCCACCTTAATTCATTCTTTACAAATTAAATCTTTATAAATTCAATCTTTACAAATTAAATCTCACTCTGTGAGAGTGGTAGAGCACTGGAACAAGCTGCCCACAAAGGTTGTGGAGTTTCCTTCTCTGGAGACATTCAAAACCTGCCTGGACACGTTCCTGTGCAACCTGGTCTAGGTGGACATGCTTTGGCAGGGGGTTTGGACTAGATGATCTGCAGTGGTCCTTTCCAACCCCATATGATTCTATGATTCTAAATGAGCCTACCCCAAAAGAGATGTGAGCAAATTTGGGGTAGGAGGAAGAGGATATGCAAAGGGTTAAAGCAAATGTATTAGAATGACACGGTTGAAATGGTCCTGTATTCTCTGTTGTAGGTAACTCTTGAGCATGCACAGCAATAAAAGGAGACAGAAGGCAGCAGTGGAAATCTAGTTGAAAACATGTGTAGTGGGAAGGGACTTTTGGCACATAATAGCATGTAAAGGTCACGCAGTCTTGTGTGGGTGGTGGAAGACACCACAGAGACTAGCACCCCCCACAGAGGTAGAGGGGTGATATTTATCACTAGACTCTGTGAGTACCAAAACAAAGACACAAAAGGAGACAAAGGGGATTGACTGTTTCAGAAGATAAAACCGAGTGCAGAACAGAGGAAGAAGGGACCAGAGGTGAGAGTTTCAAGGTGCTTTTAAAATAAACAGGGAACCCTCTTCAGTGGAGGGACATCAAGGACCTCTGGTGGTGTGGCCACAATGTAGATGAAGGATATGGTAGGTTTTACCTTTTGTCTCTTGGTCTCAAGGAAAAATCTGTTTCCTTGTGAATATTGGATGGGAACTCACTGGATTTTAAATGCACCATGTTAAAATACCTGTAAGGTATGTGATGAAATATTCCTTGGTCTCTTCTTACAGAAGACCCTTCAGTTTTAGTTAATCTACTATGAAGGGTCAGATACATTTTAATCACTGCTGAGTGAGTGATGGAGACAATAATACCCTAAATTGCAATGCCCAATAGAAAAGGAACTCAGGCCCAGTTTTGTGTACAATTATTTTTGACGGGGTTAAACAGAAATCAGAACCTGACCCAAACGGTGCTCAAAGCCTCTTTTTATGTGTTAAGGGACAAGTTTTTCATGTGTTGTCACAGTATAGCACACAGCCTCTACCCATTGTCCGGTTCAGGTCCGGTCTTGGACCGTCCCATTGGCAAGGCAGTACCTGTGGCATGGGGACTGAGCTCATTGCCTGCATCTAGTGACCTTCTACCAGCCTTATGGGTCCTTTCTGCCAACCTAGACGGTGCAGTGAAGCCCAAGGATGAAAACAAGATGAAATTCTGTGTAAGTCTGAAATCCCGTACTGTTACACCAAGTAACAAGGCTCTTGGCTCCTCTCTTATAATGTTGAGGAAATTCCTTTTGAAGTCAGGACAAGTGCCCTCTGAGCCTCAGTGAAGAAGAGCTCTCTAGTCATCTGATGGTATGTCCCAGCAGGAAGTGAGCTATGGGCAGATATCCCTCAGTGGGACACTGGCCTTGAAAATTTAGGCAGAAATGTTGATACTCATGTTGCTGAGTGCTCTGTTTGCGCCTACCACCACTCTGAGGCAGCAGAAGGCTTATGGGTCATGGGTTGACTATGAGCTCTCTGCTTCACAGCCTGTAAAACATTTTCACAATACAACAAGTTGTTAGGGTATTTTTTGTTTTGTTTTGTTTTGTTTTTTTTGTTTTGAGGTGTGTGTCATGTTGTGTGTGGTCCGTCCCCCCCCCCCTTTAACCAATTCAGGTGTTGTCTTTGGATCTTTTAACTCTAAAGAAGGACTGTCTTCCTCAAGGCATCATCAAAGGACGTTTCCAGCAAAGATCAAGTTCATTAACTAATATGTACTGGGAAAACTTTAATGTCTTTTATGGAGCTACCAGCCATATAGGCCAGAAGGAACTGGCAGTAGAGATTTCTGAGCCCAAAGCATTAACCGAGATGCAAGTCCTGTGGCTATTGCAGAGGAAATGATATTAATAAAAGTATTTCAGAAAATTCTGGATTCCTTCCAGTCAGACAGATTTTTTTATTATGTTTAAATACTCATGTCAGGGTCTCATTTACTGCAGACTTTTAGGAGAGCAAGGGACATTCCTGAATGTCCCGTTCTGTATTCTTCCATTCTGTATTTGATTTCATTCCATCAAGAGAGACACTGTTTTCCATAAATGTAAGTCTACTGTCACTTTTCTACAATGCTGTGTTTATTTTTTCCCCTTCTAAATAACAAGAGTATCTACCCCCTATTTAGAGACTTCTATGAGGCAGTCAGAAGGACTACCCAGAGGAGCAAGATGGTAACCTTGTTAGGTGGGGCATTGAAGGAGAAGAAAATAATTTATTCAGAACCACCCAACAGTGAACCCCTAAAGTAAAGCTGGGGACAGGATCCAAACTCTGAAATCTCAGGGCAATGAGCAAGCACAAGTCTCACCTGAGCTCAAAGCCAAGGGGAGGCTAGTTTTTGTGGAGTTTTACTTGAACAGTGTGTTTTGGACAGAAGCTGCTTCTTCAGGTTATTAGTTCTCTCTGATAGTTAAAGAAAATGTTGGAATTTAGAGTCCCCCTGCTAAGTCAATGTATAGAGTATAATGCATATGTGTATGTGCGTTTTAAGCTGGATGAGTCACTAGAGACTCCCAAATTTAGTTGCAGAAGCTGTTTCCTTCAGTCCTCAGACTGAGGGAAGAGGATGTCCTGTGATGTAACCTGGTGAATGGATGAGTCCTTTTTCGGTCTGACCCCATGCAGACTGGGGACCCACTTCCACTTCATATAACACAATGCAGAAACTCATCTTTGCAGCCATGCCATTCACATTGCATCTTTTGGGAGTTGAAGCATTGTTGTTTCCCTCCTTGGATTTCTGCACCAGAAAACTGTGGATAGAGACATCCTTATTGAAACAATATGAAGTCTACAGGTTAAAAAGCCCTGCAAATGAAAGATAAACATTTCAACTGTGTAGATTCCAGTACTCTTAAATAGTATGTATTCCCATTTCAGAACCATCTTTTTCTTAAAAAGCAGAGCCAGACAGAAGAAATTACTCCCATTGTCTGGGGAATTCCAGCATTTTAAAATTTGTTTTGGTAATTAGATGTTAGAATATTTCATGGAATGGAAATTCTAAGCTGTTTTAAGAGAAGCACAGAAACACACTTATCAAAAGTGTGTTAGCTCAGTCATTAGCCTGAGCTACTTGGCACAGGTGGGGACTCAGCTGGCCTGAGGTATGTAGTCCTGACCACCACATTTAAAAAAAAGTAATAAACCATTTGGAAAGCATCCAGAGGAGAGTAACACGAAGGAGAAGAGGTTTAAGAAAACATGACCTATAATGAAAAGTTGAAGGAATTGAGTTTGTTTAGTCTAGAAAAGCAGTGAAGGAAGGGAGGTATGATAAGAGCCTTCAAACATATAATAGGTTTTTTAAAAGAGGACAGTGATTGATTGTTCTCTGTGTCCACTGCTGGTAGGACATGAAGAAATGAGCTTAATTTGCAATGAGAAGAGTTTTAGCTTAGTTATCACAAAATCCTTCTAACTCTTTGGATAGAACAACACCACCTTGATAGGCTGCAGAATCATTACTGGACATTTATTAAAGCAGGTTAGACATATATCTGTAAAGGATGATTTGGAAATATTTGACGTGATATCAGAGCAATGGGGTCAGGTTGGAAGTTCACTTAAAGTCCTTGCCACTTTACTCTCCCATCCCGCTGTAAAGTGCTTTATCTTGGTAATGCCCTCATATCGCCATAGAAATCACAGACTACGTAAAAGATCTTGTATTTTTGTGTACTGTCATTCTAATGAATGAAGAAGGTCCAAAAAAGAAAAAAATAATATAAAGCAAAAAAAGTCCAAACAAAGCAAAGAGAGAAGGTCAAACTAAATATTCCATTTCTTCTTGAAATTTTTTTGAAACTTTACCAACAAGAATATTATCAGTTGACTGGCTCCCAAGAAACATCTTGATTTTGATAAATCAGCTTTTTCTGATAGAAAGCTGTATAATCTAAAGAATATTAACCAACACTATTGCATCAGGAGGGTTGATGGACCTTTAAAACCCTGATGGGTTTTACTCTAGCTATGTATAGAGAATTTATTTTTAGCAAAACTTCATTTCCCGTATGGTGGATTTGGGTTGCAAAATGGTATTTATAGTACAGTCCTTCTTTCAGAGTTTATGAAGGGCAGTTCTTGCAGGGGAGTATCTGTGGACAGATGGGGAGAGTTCTCCTCACTCCTGTTGGAGTTTCAAAGCTGAAGATAATGAAAGCTTGGCAGCAGCTGAAGGAAGCTGAGCAGCTGAGGGAACCAGAGAAGTTATCATCTCTCTAAGTGGGATTTAATGTGTGAGGGGTGATCCAGGCTCTGATAATTTCTGTATGCTTGGAAATTAAAAAAAAAAAAAGACTAAAAAGTTGTGGAGAATAAAGACCTAATTATCTCTGTCTTCTAAGCCTCGCTGCAAGTTGCATGGAAATTCCTTTTGGGTCAGGGAAGTGCAATTACTTAGTAATCTGTGGGGAGATGTCATCCTATAATCACCTGATATTTGTTTACCAACAGTTCTCATTAAATTTCCCTTAATTAAGAAGCAGTTACCTTGTATTTAGGGCCTTGTGATTGTCATTGACACTTTCTGAGAGTGAAAGTTGCTCTAGTTTGTAGAAGTAGATGTGCCCCAGTACAAACTTTATATATTGGCCCGGGGGTGAAAGATGGACCTGATGGACCAAGGCTTCCTATATGCCTTGAGACTCTCAGACCTTTAATGACATGAGGCTTTATTTTACTGTCACTACAACCATTTCCTGGAAATGACCTTGCCCCAGTCCAATTTCAGACTCTCTGTGATGTGATAACATTCATTGAGGCTGTGTTTTAAAGGAATCTGAGTTTGATGAGACTCCACTTATCTTTGGAAATGACCAGTATGGGGATACTAAAGCCCGACAACCAAGTGCTGATCCGTGTGCGTGGACATGTTTTTACAGACATCCATGGGGAAATCCTGAGAGGTGCATGAGCGGCTGAAGCAACTCCTGTGCTGCATGGTCCCTGCCACCACTGCAGGTGGCTGGGCTGTTACTATTGCATAGTGACACCCCATGGGCATTGCACATAGCTAATGGGAAGAGAAGTTGCAAGAGAAGCTGGTGAGAAAGAACAGACCAAGACAGTGTATAGCACAAAACTATTTTTTTTGATCAAATCCTTGAAGAAAACATTAACTAAAACTTGGGGCTCCCGTCAAGTGCCCAAGAACTGTAGTAACAGCAAGTGAGGTGGGTACATATGACTTATGCAGAGACCCTTCTGGAGAAACTATTTTTCTTCTTTTGACTACAGTAAAAAAATACCAAGTGTGGCTGAATGTTGGATGTATAACCCCCAAAGCAAATAATTCATAATGAATGCCCTATCCCATTTTAATTCATTCTGTGTTGTCTCTATATGGCAGGATGTCTAGAGGCCAAATACTGTTCTCCATAATGTTGGTGCAATCCCATTGATACATTGATTTCAGGAGGTCACACCAGATTATCATAATGGCTCCTTCAGGCCGTAAAAATCTATGAATACGAAAACATGGGAGAGCAAGTTGAGGAGAATGCAGAAAACTTAACTTTGTATTTTTGTGTGGAGGAGACAGGGGAGTATGAGGGAGTAACGTAATAGGCAGAGGTCCTTTTGATCATGAATGTGAACACTTTTCAGGTTGGTACCTGTCGAAAGCTGCTACTTTTTGATGGCTCTAGAGTAGTTTATGTGGATACAGCTGGTGGTCTCTGTACAGTTCCTTGGGGCTAAAAGTCTAGTGAAATCAATAAAGAGGCTTCATTGACTTTAACATGTCTCAAATCTGGCCCTCAGTGGATAAGTGTTCAGAAAAACATCAAACTGACCACCATATGATGCCTCCTGCATTCAATTTAATCCTCACATCTTCTCCACTCCAAAAAATATCTGCTTTGAAACACAGGGAGAAACAATGACACCTTTTTAAAAACTGGCTTTCGAATGGGTACCACTATAATAAAAGATTAACACTCTCTAAAAACAAATGTTGCTGTGCGAACCGATTGAATTTCCTCCATAAAAGCCTCTTAAATACCCACATCCCTTCCCCAGGGACAAGTTTTCCATAAACAGGCGACATTCTTTTGTTGTTGTTGTTGTACTTTTAACAGTCTTGTACAGTATCTTGTCAAGATGTCATCAATACAATTGCTTTGACATTTTTAGTGCAGCATTTGGAAAGCAGATTGGGTTTTTTAGTCTGGCAAGCCAATATAAGTCAGTCTCTGATACTTAATTTCTCTATGAGATCGTTCACTTCCATTATAAACAGATCCAGCAGTTGAGAGATAAATTTCTTGGTAACAGTTTGGACTTTTTTATGAACCACCTGCAAGTTTTCTGCAAACAACATGTTTTATGGGAGCTCAAGGCAATGTTCACCCATCAAGACCTGACAGTAAGAAGTGGATGAATGAGGCCTTATCTCAGCCACACATGTAACCTTCTGTGTCCCCTGGCTTGACCTCCCTCTGCACTCATTTATGAAAATGATTCATCTTTAAAGAGCTTCCTCGCTCTGCCTGGAGGCTGTAGATCTTTCTGCACTGGACTTGTGTAGGCTGAGGTTATAAACTTCAGCATGGAAAGCATACAGAGGGACTTAATTTTGAACATTAGGGAAAAAAAAGAATGTGTACACTGTGTACACACTTAAAGAGGCAGATAAAAATACAGACAGTTAAAAAAAATCTCTTTTTGTGAATATGGACTTTAAAAAGGAGTGGGTCTGTTTTATTGTCATTGTGTTAGATTTGTTTAAGATAAAAATAATTTTTGAAAGCTATTTGTTATCATTATTTATGCTTCTTGCTTTATGTGTTCTTTCTGGAGAATAATAAATACAAAATGATGCACTTCTAATCAATATCACTTCCTGGTTCTCAGACATTCACACTAGAATGTACCCCATATTCAGCAATTGAGGACCGGGAGGAAAGCACGGTCTTTCAAGACAAAATAATCTCTTGTAGTTGTGTAAATAATAATTTTAAAAGTCAGCCAAATAGCATTCCATTTTTAACAGTATTTAAATTTCTGCAATACTAAACTTTAATATGTTAGTGAAAAACTTCACCATGTCTCAAATTTATTTTTGCCCTTTTACTGCTACGGGAAATAAACTTCTACTCTTCTCAGCAAACCTGAACATCTGAGACTTAGCAGCAAAAATAACCTTTAAAAAATAAAAGCTGGAGTCCGCTTCTGAGTTAAGCTATGTGTTTGAGTTTCTTCAGGTAGAATACTTTTGGTATTAGTTTAGGATTTGTCTCCTTTATATAAACAAGCTACCCAAACTGTAATCTGAAATGCTTGATCATCCATGCAGGGAAAAAAACTCCTCACCTATACTAGGAGATCATTTCAGCCTGAATGCATTTATTGAGCTGAGCAGAAGCTGGGTTAGAGACTGATTCCACTTCCCTTGGAGGTGAAACCTGTTCTTCAGGACATGCATGAGCAAAAGCTTCCTCCAATAGAGGTGTCCTTTTAACACTTTCTTTCTGGAGGTTCAGGCAAACCTTCCCACCAATAGCTCAACAGAGAGACACAGAGTCCGAGAGAGTCTAAACATGAAAACTCTTGAGCTCTGTCCTCAGAAAGACATAGGTGGGGACAGATGCAAACTGGTCATGGCCGTATGGATGGAACTTCTCTGTGGGAATACTTACCTTCAGGTTAGGTAGGCCCAGCATCCTACTCATCCATGTTGCTGGGTAAAACAATTCCCTGGAGATCTTGCTGAGTTTGTTGAGAGACACTGGACATAGACCTGAGAGCAAAACACTGGCATGGAAACATCTACCCTCATTGACTTCGTGTTCACAATGATCATTGTCCTCACCACAAACACGTACTCCATGAAACAAGAAAACAGTGGTTAGACTCACAGCCTAGCGTCAAGGAGCTTTTCGAGGAAAAATATAAAGATTACAGGAGTATTATAGTTATCTCCTAGTCAGGTAATATAAATCCTAGGCATTCACAGTTTATGTTTCAAAAAAATAATCCTGACATCCCCCAGTATGGAAAAGAAGGTCCCCCATAAAACCTCTGCTCTGAAGTGATGCAGAACTAAACATGCTATTCTGGTGAAGTGTTTACTGTTCTAGAGTAAATAGGACACGCAACATATCCGTGTGTGCTGCAGCACTTTCTAGCTCACAAAACATCACAGCCAGTTGTAACACTAATACCTTTCACCAGCTGATCATCTCAAAACCCCCACTAGATGACTAGAGTTTTATAGATCTTGATTTAATTGTAGGCACAGCCATTAAATCCCATTGGTTCTGGTGAGAGTATTGACCAGTAGCTTTTCTTAGTCTCCCTTGATTATCTCTCAATGTATTTATACAGTGCACTTCTAACCCCTGTAATCCTTCATGGCTGAGCATTTTTAAATCAACAAACTATGTTCAGACATGTTATATTGATGTAACACTAAAGACACCTGAAAACTGTGTAGGATAGTGTGTTGGACTGCAGAGAGGTGATCTGAGGTTCTGTAAATGCTACGACCACATTAGTGTCATCTCTATTCTGGTTCTCTGCAGAGCTGGGTCAACTGGATGTGGACACTCTCTTCTCGGACCCTTAGAGTGCCCTTTTGTCTCCTGTTTTGAAGTAGACTCTGATCATCCAAGTAGCCCTTCTCTATATGTCACTTAATCTATAGTCATGATTCAAAACATAGGGTGATTGTGGTTATACACATCCGGAATATCCAAGCGAAGTTGTCTTTAAATATACAATGCAAGCTATTTTCCCCAACAGCATAAATCACTGAGAACCCTTAATATTTTTTGTTGAAATCTACTGAAACTGAAGATACTATAGGCAGGGTTTGCTGCTGGGATTTTTGTTGGGTTTGTGTTTTTGCAAAATCATTCCTGAACATAAATCTCAGCTTCTTCTTGATGAGTCTGAGAATAGCATCAGTTGACCAGGGAATGACTGTGTTTATGGTACTTGATTGGGCATATTTAATATGCTTAAGAGGAGGAAACATTGGACACATTTGATTCAACCAGTCCCTGGGAAGAGCTGAGTGTAGTTGCAGGGAGGGAAGGACAGAGACAGACAACAGATGACAGAGTTCTCATCTGTAAAAGATAATAAACAGCATGGCTGCAGAACAAGAGGGTTGCCAGCTTTAGCAGATCAAATGTATCTGAGTTGTGTTAAATAAACTAAACTGATTCAGAGAGGCTGCAGACAGGAAAGATCTTGGATACAAATTAGTAAGGATTAAAGCTTCTATTCTATTCTATTCTAGCTCTTCTGGTGCTAGTGTGGTATCAAAGATCCACATCTACCAAAGGACTTGCATATAACAGCACTGAATTTAGTATCTTCTAGTTCTTAGGAGCTTTGTTGGTATTGTCCGATTTAGGAAAGTAAGCTTTTTATGCAACATGTGGGGCACCAGGCACTTCTGAAAGGGTTTAGCATGTGGCAGCACAAGGCAAAAGCCCAGTTTGATAGCAGGAAAGCCAAAACTAGGTGTGAGGCTCTGTTTTCTTTTCTTCTTAGGAAGCCAGGTGCCCAGCTCCAGACTGGAGGCAGATTCCGTCTTTCATTCAGGTTTCATAGACCACTTGTCAACCCCTGGACTTTGTCTCCAGCAGCCAATTGAAATACTCACTTGGTATCTTGGAGACTCTTTTTCAGATCTTCCCAATCTTACTGGAAGAGATCTGTTTCTCCCACTTAAATGGATTAAAAGTTAAAAAACAGAGTTGTTCTGTTTTGTTTCAACATTTTCTCCAAAGGTGGAACACAGAAGATACTGATGACCGGAGCAATCTCCTCATTTCTAGCTTTACTGTTTTCTCAAGAGGTGAAAAACCTAGGTTCAGCTCCACCATTGCCCACTGGAACACTGGGGTCATTCCTAGACCAGCTATACATTTGTCAACTGCTGAGATTACTTCCCCAGAGCAGGTTTTTGTTCTGAAGACCAGAAGATAGCTGAATGATCTCTATATCTTGCTGCCTCTAGGTGCCAATTTCCTCTCAAGAAACAAGGAATTGAGATCTAGGTTTGTGCCTAGAGCACCAGAGCATCAATGAATTTGTGAGTGATTTGCAACATTGTAAGAAGAAACCCTGTCTGTTCCAGGATTGGGATTGTGCTGCCCAGTGGCTAAATTCAGTACTTACAAACCTACATGTAAAGAGTTTGTGATGCCTTTGAATCACCTCTCATTTCATGTTTCCCACTAACAGTCCTCTGAGTGATGGTTGGCAGTGGGAATGACATGATAGAAAGGACAACAGTCACGGGGCCTTTTTTTGGGCACAGGGATATTTTCTGGCTGTTTTACCTTTCACAGAATATCAGACCTGAACCATAGGTAGAACCTGGATGGCCACTGAATTAATTTCCTGTGCCCAACTGCCACAGAGGCTGGGAGTTTTCACCCTATTTTGTTTAGATAGTTGCCTCTGATCATCTAAACTTTTTTATTTATTGGCATGCTGACAGCATGCCAGTGGCAAGACAACTCCCTCCAGGAGTTCCCATCATTTGGAGCACAGCTTCCTCCCTCTCCACCTACTGCAGCTATTAGGCACATTCAATATACACCCAGGCATGCATGCACTAAGATACCTAGGTGAACTCAAGGAGCAGCCAACCCCGAATATAAAACAGGCCTCCAAATAATAATACCCGTGGAGCCTGAAGAGTTGCCTTCCTTGCCCAAAAGGTTTTTTAGGGGTGCTGGGAAGGGAGGGGAATGGCTTTTGAAACCCCAGGTTAAATCCTGCAGTGGAGTTTTTAATTTTTGAGTGCCTCCATGCTTTTGGGGTGGAATACCTGCAATGGGCCTGAAGCTAAGCTTCCTCTTCAGCTGCTAGCTCCCACAGGAGGGGGGTGTACATCACTCACCCAGACTTAATTTTGCAGTAGCTCTCTGACTCCCCACCACCAAAGTGTTAATTTAGCCCACAAAAATGGGTAAGCCTGCGGGACCAAGGGGTTGGCTAACAAGGCTTTTAGCCTGTACAGATGCAGGAGTACTCCGGTGCAGGACAGGACTTGTTCCTTGCATTAACTCTCCTCAAACCCAGCTGCTAGGAATTGGTAGGAGTGAGGGGGGATATTTTTCCCTCCAAGGCTTGTTCAAATGGAGGTGCTATCAGGTAAGGCACCAGGCAGGATGGAGGCACTTTTCTCCCACTTTTCTTCACTTTTCCTCATTACCAGGCAAACTTCTAGTTTGGGAGGCACTGGTAGGCTTGCCAAGTGCCAGAAGTAACAGCAATAAAAAACTTGGGGGATTTCCCAGCCAATTTTCACATAGCCAAACATCCCAAATGATGAGTGTTTCTACTTCTGAATCACTAAATATTTAGGACTGGGGTGGTAGTTTGGACAGCCCATTTACCCAGAGAGGTAAAGAACTGAGAGAGGCACCCCATTTCTTTGCACAAGCCTACCCATATCACCAACTGGAGCACAAGGAGAAGAGATGCCTCTGAAAGGCCACTGCACCCTCCTCTGACAGAGGCAGCCAGCAAGCTTCAATTTTCTGTACCTTCCAGGCAGAAAATTGGGAAGCTAAACTGTCTCAAAATAAAAGTATTTAGCAATACACCCATTTTCAGATTACTGCTCTAAGTCGGAGAAAACGAATTAAGTGAATGGTATGTCTACCAGTGGCCATAACTTAATCTGCTCACTGAATAAGACAGCTGTATGAAATAAGAACATAAAAAGAGTTGTGCCAGCTATACAAGGATCTGTCTAACACATCTACCTCTTCCTCACAAGGGCCAACAATGAATACATGCTTGGGGAAAAGTAAAATAGCAAAGTGAGACTTCCTTAGAGCACTCTCCCAACATCTTGAGATTTGCATTTCAGCGTCTTCCGGAGCCAGAGGTACTGTCTTTGTATTTAATAGCGCTTGGAGAATTTTTCTTTCATGAACTTGTCCAGTCCTTTTTGAACCCATGTAAATTTACAGCATCCACAACATCCTGTGGCAAGGAGTTCCACAGCTTAATTATACATTGTATGAAGAATCATTTCCCTTTGTTTGTTTTGAACTTGTCTCCTCCATGTTTCATTTGATGTCCCCTTGCTCTTGTTTTGGAAGAGACAGAAAACAATTGCTCTTAATTTCCATGGCTCTTTGATTTCATAGACCTGTCATCTACTTCTCATTCACAATCTGGTCCTTAATGAGCAATCTAAGGTTATCACACTGACTCTTGATTGCTTAAAAATTTTCTTCCCACCTAATGGGAATCCGCGTTGAGCAGAGAGAAGTGAAAGGGTTTTTAGAATGAGGAAGAATAAAATGTCTGGGTGGATTTGTAATATCAGTAACCATCACCATTTACAGGGAACAATCTTTGATCTGCGGGTACTTGGGAAATTCTCAACCTGTCTGAGGAATTATGAAGGAGTTCCCTGTCTTGCAAGTATGCTGCAAAAGCAATCAGGGGATAACACCACATCTAAATCTGCTTATCAAAACCACTATCAGGAAGAGATGACAAAAATATACTATATGTTTACCGAAAGATCAGTTCTCTTTGTTAACTTTTGGTTCAAATTATATAGCCAGTAGACACTTAACATGTTATCTCCTTGAGATATCAGTGATACTGTACTACAACATTACAGAGAGCTTTATAGACTAGTGACAAGAAGCTGAGAGTTTCTCAACTGACATATAATTATCTAATGTGCTTGATGTGCCAAAAATTGCTACTCTGCATGGGTGAACTGAAAGCACAGAGAGAGAAAATACCTGAAGTATTTGACAGGAAGAAGGAAAAAGTAATCTTTATAGTAGAGGTTGTTTCTTAGAAAAATATCTATGGAAAATAATAAATCACTATCACAACCTTGTTTTAATAATAAACTTAAGTTTAATCATTAGAAGTACTCATTATCTTATATTAAGTATGTACTTAATTACCTTGCTTGATAAGGTCTGACTGGTTCTCTTTCAGAAAACCAACCTATTCATTTATTCTGATGCTCACAATCTATAAAGAACTTCTGACAGCAAAAGTTGATCCTGTGTCCAAACAGTTTCAGGCTCTGGAGTCTTTGGCAGAGCTCTAGATAGAGAACACATAACACATTCAGCTTTGGGGTCAGTCATCTAAGTGATTTAACTAATTACTAGTCTGTGTGTTTATGCAGTTGGGTTTGCAACATCAAATGATTGCGTATTCCTGCCTGGCTTGTGTGATTTGCTCACAGACTACCTCAATCTGATTAATTGCTAACCTGAAAATTTAGCAAGATTCCAATAAATAGTTGCAGATTTTTCCAGGAAGCTGGAGGAAGGAAGGGAAAGGAAAGGAAGGATACAACATTTCTTTCTTAAAGATCTGAACTTATCTTTACTTAGCTAAATTAAGAATAGGTATTCAAGAAAAGTGAAGATGGGTAGGTAGTTTATCTTTTTTCTTCAAATTATTATAATTTTTCCCCAACACATTTGAACCCAGTCACTGATAGAGGAAAAAACTGTATTCTATATAAACCAGAAGGTCGATCCAGGAGGTCAGCGTTTAGAGTCCTGCAGGAAACTGACCTTTATCTTAACAATCATCAGTTTAGAGTGAATGTGAGACTCAGATTCTCAAAGTATTCAGACATCTATATCTGTTTAATTTGTACACCTAAATACATTCTGAGATCTGGGATCAAATATCATGGGTTATTTTAAAGGAAAAACAACACTTAATTTTTTTAAGCTGAATTCAAATGATCCAAAATCCAAAATTTAAATCAAAACTTGTCATGTCATGGCAAATCATTGTAGAGATGCACATTATTTGATATGTCTGGAAACATGTTCATCTAGCTGTAATTCTCTCTCTATTAAGGGAACTTTCTAATTTTGTTTCAACACACTGTCCCTACTCCTCATTTAGAAAAATTTATTCATGTAGTGGAGACATATACAAGAACTTGACGTGGCTTCTCTACTGTTCTTGTGACACAACTGTCCATTATCCTGGATTTCCCTATTCTTTCCCTGTCCTGCCCCTTCTGACTGTATCCAGAAGGAATGACTTCTTTTCAGTACCTGGTGTCTTCTTCTTGGTTGTAAGCTTTCTGGAGCAGACTGTTCCTTTTTGTTCTGTGTTTCTTTGTTCTTTTGCGCAGTTCCCAGTGATCTGAGACCAGTTTGGGGGTTTGATGTGCTTAAGTTTGGTAGGACTCCTAGAACTCTAAGTATACAACTACTAAGCATTACACACATATAAATAGTAAATAATAACACCAATAAGAACATCTGGGTCCATGGAACTTGCTCATCCTTCCATGTTGGTGGAAAAAAAGCTTTAACTGTCCAGCATCTCAAGATACAATCCTGCTTGTCCATGTCTGATTCCTCACACTGACACTTTAGTAGGACAGTCCCATTTTTATTTTCCTCGGATGCACAAGATTCTTGAAAATTGAGCTCAGTGTTTTTTCTCAGGTTTCTCCAGCTGTTTATCTGTCTTTTACTCATTTCAGTAAAATTTCTGTGCTCAAATCAGTTGTGGGCAAAATGATATGTTTTTACCTTGCAGATTAAAATGAATCAACTTCTTGCTTTGCTTATTAGGCAAGAAAAAAGGAGGGAAAACCGGATTGCATTTTGAACTGCAACTTTTCCCTTAATTATAATTTGAGAATGAAAATAAATTCACCTGCTAGGCAAACAATTATCTTTCTGTGAAATTCTTTATCTTCATTAGTGTTAATGTACTTTCTGTGTGTCGGACCACCAGCTTTTCAGAAGTTCCATAAAAGTATTTCTTAAGGGCCCAGCTCTACCCAGCTCTACCTACTACTTACATGATGCAATTGCTAGACAGAACTGCAGTTATTATCCTTTAGGGCCAACATACCTCCTAGGAATCACAGCAAAAAAAATAAGCCCTGTTGCACAGTAAGCTGGAAGAGAAGGAATATGAGACAGCTCTCATTCCTATTTTAGCAAAGGGTCATTAAGAATTTCGGGTGGTCTATGGCTTACACATACCTTTATTTCCTGTAGCCTCCAACATGTGATTTGCAGTGCCTCCTGGGGTTTAAGCTGACTGCTGAAAATCAGTTCTATCACTCCAGCACAGAACTTTGGGTAAAGAATGCAGTGAAACATGAGCTTTCTATTGCTTCATGAATGTCTTTCTCTGGACCCCTAAGCAAACTTTTTTGTGAGAAAAGGGCCAACACACATGTACGGAAAATGCCTTGTGAAAGGACCATGTTCCTGCCCATGATGCTTTGATTTCCATGAGCTGGGGAGAAGGGAGTTCTGACTGCCACAGGCCAGCTATTCCACTCCAGGTGGAGTCCCTCAGAGCTTCACTGCAGCACTCTGCAAACCCGTTCCTTCTTGTTTGCTCAGTAATTGCTCCTGCCATTACTTTCCATCAGGAAAGGTAATGTGACCTTTGGTATTTTGAAATAACATGATAACTATGCGCATCTTCAAAGGACAGGACTGTTGAAGAACAGCTGGGGATGGTGGTGGGAACAGCCTCCCCCTAACTTTCAGGCCTGGTGGAGGAACCAGAAGAACCTGCAGAGCTCGTGAGAAGCAGTGGGGAAAACTAGGAGTGGCCAGAGCAAACTCATTGTCCCCTTTCATTATATCTCAGATTGACCTTTATTAGTTGCCTGTGGGTATGGAATGGGTTGAGCTGAAGCTCCTCAGAGGAGGCAGAACCCAAGCGCCCATGCAAAGCAGAGAAAAGAGGGAGATATGGGTGAATGGGAAAGCCAAAGGGAGATTGCACTGAGTGCTGATGGCTGTCCCTTGAGGGCCATGACTAACCATTGTAGAAGCTGAGCACAGTTTTAAAAGGACTCAGATTTCCAGTAGCTGGATAGACCAGGAAAAGATTATTATTCCTGTTTATGTGAAACAGGAATGGTGAAGCAGGAAGCATCTGAATGCCTCTGAGGACACTGGTCAGAGAAATTAAATTCTAATTATCCATCAGAATCATTGCTTAATGGAAATTGAAGGTTTCTGCAAACACTAGCTTTTCTGGAGGGGGAAAAAAAAGGACCTTTCATCTGAAAATCAGACAATCCAAAAGAAATATTTTGATTCTTGAAATAAGAAAAGAATATTATTTCTCATTTCACTCAAAGTCATTTTGGGGTAAACTACTCAGAAAAGATAAACCTTCAGCAGAGATAGAAAGAAGCCAAACCTGCTTACTTGATTTCAAGCTTCTGCTCTAACTTTGAGAGCACTTGACTCAAAATAGCCATGAAGGAAAAAAAAAAAGGATAAGTATTTGCCCCCAGAACAATCTTGTGAAACATCACTGCTGGCAGTGATCAGTTTACTCACCAGGGCTACCANAACAATCTTGTGAAACATCACTGCTGGCAGTGATCAGTTTACTCACCAGGGCTACCACATAAAATCTTTGATTTATTAAAAGTAAGGTGATTTTTATGAGAAGATGACCTACCAATGAAGGCTTTGCTCAAAGAAAGGGTTCCCAAATGACTCTTTCTTCCTGTGGGAGAGGATAAGCTTGTGTGTAGGACTCAAAGAGATTTTCTGATTATAGTCTAAGGGAATTCTTCATATGGTCCTTATATTGAAGTCTGATCTCATAGACAGTGCTCTGTGAACAAAACCTTAGACGAAGGGCAAGATAACGTATCTCATATTCTGAATTTCTGACTCTTAGTCCTTCAGATTCAGTGGGGACGTGTTCTTGGTTTCACCTCTTCACAGACCTAAGAAAGGCTGGGGTTTTATGGAATGAGTCCACCATTTCTTACTTGAGCGTAGAAAAGGGGGCTGTGGAAGATGAAAGGAGCCTTGGCTCCTTCCAACATGTTCTCCTGCTTCTTTTACCCTCCCCTCCATGCATTGATGTGCATTGCCGAGTGCAGCTGGAACAGGGCAAGGCAGATGACTGCCATTGTTTGCTGGTTAAAATCACCCAGCAACAGAAGGATACTACTTTCCAGCACCTATAGAGCTATGGTATGGCTCCATAGTCATGAGGAAGGAGCAGTGTTTGGAAACAGCAGTCTTCCACCCCTTCTTCTGAGGGAGATGTAAGCACGTCTGGTCTACTGTGGCAGGGGTATATGAAGGATGGCCTGGAAATTGCTCTAGCTCTGGGCAATCCTGCTTCGGCAGGGGAGTTGGACTAGATGATCTCTATGGTCCCTTCCAACTCCAAAAAATTCAGTGGAAATTCAGTGAAATATGTAAATTAAAAAAATCCAACCAAAACAAGTGATGTTAATGCTTTAAACCATTGCATTAAGTATACAAGAGAGGAAAAGGGCATTTAAATAAGCATTTTGCCTCACTGTAAATAATTATTTGCTGTAAGTGGGATTCATTTTCAACGTAAGAAGAATTTGGTAATTCAGAGTCCCCTCAGCGCTGAGGTTGCAGACGTAATGCACCTGCAGCTCCTTTCCGAGCAGCTGCCATGGCCTCCAGGCATGCTCAGGTCCTCGGAGATTAGAGTTGGCCACTTTGAAGATGGAGAAGCCTCACCTTGCTCTTCTTGCTAACGCCTCCAGCTCTGCCCTCCTTCCCCAAGGGGATGTAGCCAGGTTTGTGGTGCAAGCTGGACATCTTGCACGGCTATAATTACTTGCTAATGGTGATCGTAAAAAAAAAGGAGCGTGCATCGCTCTCTCCTCGCACTTTTGTGTTGGCCTCTTTGACAGGTTTTACAAACATGAAAGAATGAAGTTTCACAAGAGCCCTGGGAGGTAAGGAACAGACCCCTACAAAGGAGCCCTCATGCTACCAGACACCAGCTAGGAAAGGTGTCAGGATGGAGGTTTTGTTTCTGGGGAAAGGTAATCATTGTTTTGGGAAACCTGACAACTGCGCCGGAGGAGGGAGGCTGATGGTGCACGGACGTGTGTGGGCAAGCTCCCCCGCTGACAGGGGAGAGCTTCCAGTGTCGGCACCCGAATCCAACCATCAATCATGGAGAGGCCATAAGTAGGCAGCAAGCGCTCTGCGACCAGACAGAGGCGGCACATGATGCAATGGGCACAGGTGTGCAGCAGACACCAGGGAAAGGCAGCAGGGCTTTGCATACATAAAGCCTCTTCCCTCTGAAGTCCTCAAGGTGATTTGCAAGCATTAATTAATTCTCACAACGCCCAGGGATGGTAGGCAAGGCAGTGTCACTGGCAAATTAATTTCATAGGTAGTGTCTTTGATATCACACGCTCATGTGCTCACTGCTTAGGATTTGATGTATTATTTTATTTCCCCAACACACCTGCTGCCCTTCAGCTCTTCTATGCAGCATCCTGGATGAATTTATTATTATTTCTATTATTATTATTGCTGTTGTTACCAGCACTATTAGCATTGTTATGGTAGGGCCGGTGCTACGAAGTGGATACATCCGAAGAGAAAGTCATTGCCCCAGAGAGCTCATAACCTCAACCGACAAGATCCGTATTTGTGCAAGTCCATGCTCGCACTCCAAGAATGCCGGCTGTAAAATACCTCAGTAAACCTTGTGCTGGGATTGTCAAAGATTGGTCTGTCTGCAGGTTGGTTTTTTTTTTCACAGTTCTGCATTTGATCTGTCTGTGTTATGGGCTGACTGGACATGAAGATGTTCTCGCCTCAAGATCTCCTCAGGTGAGGGAGCATAGTGCAGCCACCTGAGAGCCCTGTGCATTGATACCAGGTTGACATAAAGGAGAACTTAATATATACAGACTTTTGTCAATAAATAACATTCTGATAGGAAATTATCAAAATTAAGGAATTTTTTTTTTCTTTTTCACTTTCAGAGTGAGCTTAAATAGAATAAAAGTGGCAAATTATGCAGGTAAACTTTTCTTAATAATTGAAACTAGCAGGAAATGGAATTTATCAACCAGATGTATTTGAAATTTACTGGGCTTGGGAACAGGCATATTAGTGATCGGGTGTTACCAATCTGGTGACTCTGGGTGTTTAATGGCATGCTTCAAGGCTTCGGTTTGGTTTTTTTTTCCCCCTCTCTTTTTTCATCCGTTCCCTGGGCAGGTGATCCCAGAGAGGAGATACAGATTGCTTCCCGCAGCTGGCCTAAGGCATGCATAAAAAAATCAGCCACTTTCATTCAGCAGGATATCTGACCTCTTTATAGGTACTGATATATCAGTCCTCCCTCATATGTGACATAAATATTTATCTGCCGGATAACAGAATGCAACTGTCAGGTTTAGAGCATTACAGAGCTGACCTTTGGTTTGGAATTCACGTGTTTCTTCAGTAATTTATACTGTAGGTTAACCTTACACTTTGTTTTTTCTATCTGTGCCCCGAGGAAAAGCAAGCAGTCCAATGTCAGTTCCAAGCGATCTGGATTCTGAGTCACATCTCTTTTGAGATTATTCTGTTCTGTTTATTGGGCCTTGACCTTTAGAGAAGAAAGAGACTTCGTAGCATCATATCTGTAGGATTATTTCACTAATTCTTCATATGATATTCTGAGATCTGGTAAAGGGCTAATGTTAACATGGCTTCCATTTAGGCCAGGTCCTTGAATTGGAGAGTTGAATTTTGACAACCTTAATTTTTTTTTTTCTGTCATTACAGATTGGTAGATCGTTTGTGTAGATTGCAAATAATACAGGTGTGAGTATGCTCCCTTGTGGTAAGCCATTTTGTTGTCACATCATTTACTCCATTTCTTTCAAAGTTCATCATGAAATCATTTGTTTTCTAATAAAGATCGTATCAGTCACACTCTGTGATGATCTTTCAGTATGATAAGCATTTTGGCAGGGCTCAGGCAAGAAAAGGAAGTGGAGATGTTACTTTTTTTCTCACCAATAACATTGTGTTGAGAATACCCACCAACCTCTGGAAGATCCAGGTTCAATTCCCTCTTCTGCTTAAGGGGATCTGAACTTGTCTCTCCACTTCCCTGACTGCCCTAACCACTAGGCTAAAGAATATTCCAGGGCAGGGCTTTCTCAGTTCCTCATATTGAAACTATTTCACTTTGCATAGGTTAATTAAATATTCATGGGAACAGGAAGATGGCATGGCTATGCAAATGACTACATATCTTCGTGGTATAGTCTTTCATTTGGAAGCAGAGGCCTGGCTTCCATTATCCACATCAATGAATACTTAAATGAAAAATACAGAAACATTAATGGAAGCAGGCGCAGGAACCAAGGACTTCCCCTTCCAGGTAAATACGCTAACCACTAAACTAGAAAGTCATTCTCCCCGTGACCCAGGAAATAGTGAAATATGGTATACAAATAAAACTGCTCCAACAAGAGAACTTCAGACAGGTCTGTCTTGAAACCCAGCACTGTGAATATTCACCCATAACTTGAGACTTGGGTTCAAGTTCCTTGAGAAGAAAGCTATGAGTTTTAATTACCAAGGTGTGTACTGTCCATCCCTGGTAAAAAGAAGGGCATTGACAGTATTTCTTGCTCTTGCTTGCCTGCTTAATTTTTTTTATGCCTCTTTAGGTGATCAAAGGGTTGTTGTGTTGATGAATGGTGTATTTGTTCTGTATACTGTTTGTTCTGTACAATATTTGAATGTTGCCTTTTTCAGCTGAGTCAGATGAATGGTTTATTGCCTTTGCACTTGCTTCATAATAGTTACTTTCTCACCACTGGTAGATTGTGCTACTGAAAATTATATTGCTGAGGACTTCATTATATGGGGGCTTTGCCAGGGTGGAAGAGACAGATAAGATGCATTCTTGATCTTGTATCTTTCTGGCCTCTAAAGAGGATGTCCCTGTGTCTTGTCCCACCAGAGAAGAGCAGGTACTTGATAGTGTAGTTATTCCACTGTATAAACAGTAAAGACCAGCGTGCGGACTCACCTCTTGCCTTTTTGGCCAATGACCTTCTCACCAATTTCCATGTAAACTTCCTCATTATCAATTCCAGTGAGACTGACTGAGCAGATGAGCCTGGGAAAATCTACTAGGTAGACCTTGCAGAAGAAGTAGGAAGAAGAACATTTAGCATCGTTTTATTTGGTTTATGTGTCAAGGTTTCAGTAGCAGGGGAACTGCAGAGCTGGCTTCTGTGAGGACACCAGAAGCTGCCCTCTTGTTCAACAAAGCCAGTTCTGCTATCTCCAGGATGGACACACCACTGCACAAGGCTAAGCCAATCAGTGACAATGGCAGCACCTCTGTAATAATATATTTAAGAAAGGGTAAAAAATGCAGTACAGCAGCTAAGAGAAAAAAAGTGAGATTCCCCTGCAGCCTATGGTGAAGACCACGGTGACACAGGTTGTCCCCTTGTAGCCCGTGGATGACCACAGTGGAGCAGATATTCACATTGCAGTCAAAGAAGGACCCCATGCTTGTGGATGTCCCCTCAAGGAAGCTGCAGCCTGTGGAGAACCCATACTGGAGTAGCCTCCTGGCAGGAACAACAGCCTGTGGAGAGGAGCCCACGAAGGAACAGCTTTTCTTGCAGGATCTGTGAACTTTTGCAGGGACCCACACTGGAACACTCTGTTCCTGGATACACCATCAAATAGACCCATGTTGGAGCAGTTCGTAGAACTGCAGCCCATGGAAAGGACTCACATTGAAGAAGTTCATGAAGGACAGTATGTCATGGGAAGGATGCCACTGGAGCATGGGAAGAGTGTGAGGAGGAAGGAACAACAGGCATGAAGAGCTATGAATTGATCACAGCTCCCATTTCCCATCCCTTTGGTGCACCACTTTGGGGTAGGAGACAGAAGAATTGTGGGAGTGAAGCTGAGCTTGGGAAAAATGGTGACAGTGTTTTTGGTTTTGTTATAATTTCTTACTATCCTACTCTGACTAATTGGCAATAAATTAAAATAACATCTCTCAGTCAGGTCTGTTTTGCCATGACTATAATTGGTAAGTATGTCCCTGTCCTTTTCTTGACCCATGAGCTTTTCATCATATTTTCTCACTCTGTCCTGTTGAGAAGGAAGAGTGCTAGAGCAGCTTGGTGGGCACCTGGAAGCCAGCCAAGGTCAACCCACCATAATGAGTTTTGTCTCATCTCATATCTACAACAGAGTTGGCCTCATCTGAGCTAGTCATCTTGGTTTGACTGAGTCAATGGAGAGAAAAAAGACTTTCTAGGAAGTAGTTCACCTCATCCTAATGTAGACATAAATACAAAGCAGATGAAACTTATCTTTTAAGTGCTTCTTGCTCTGTTGGCTGTTAAGGAAGCCTAGAGTGTCTAGCTTGGATGTAGGTATCTACACCAAAGCTCTTAATAGTTAAGTAAGATGGCTCCTTCTCCTGCATTTTACTATCTCATCAAGATTTAATTGTGGTCTGCGGTTCTGATCACCCTGAAGACTTGAGATGGTTCTTTATCTATCCAGTGGCAGAAAAGCTTTGTGAAGGGAAAATACGGGTTGTGTCCATAGGAGACAATTCAGAGCAGTGCTGAGAGTCCCAAACTGATAACACTGTGTGGTGATACTACCCCAGATGCAGAGGCAGCACTGGTGCATCAGCCAGGCAGTCGAGTCATATTAGAGGTCCTCAGGAGAGTTAATTAACTCAAATGCAGAATGGCACTCATACAATGGTATTCCAGAGTGAGCACTCATCTGTGCTCTCTCTTCCTCCTCTCCTTTAGATACTGCAGAGGAACCAGAGGCTTTAGGAGCCCTGGACCTCATTGGTAGCTGGATCTCAAAGGGATCCAGGACATGAACCTCAATTCAAAATGCAGCAGTTAGTTTCCTGCATCCCTGTACACGTGCTATGTAGTTGCAGAAACCTATTAGTGTTCAAGAAAAGACAAATTTAAAGGCAACAAGTGTCTTGTTCAACATCTTTATATAATTCTTCTCCATTTTAATTAATATCAGATTTATTTAATGAAAATAAAATACACTTAAATCTGGCGCTTATCCCTCTTTTTTTCTCAGTCAGTAGACCACGATCCTGCATTTTCATATACATGTGAACAATCAGGATGTACACAAGTACTTGAAGGTCCTTTCCAAGACATGATGTGTCATTTGAGATGTTGCAAAGCTGAGTCACTGACACTCTGATGTGACTAATTTTAATGATGTGCTTTGATTCCACAATATGTCACTGTAAAATTTGACACATTTGATACATTAACTTCAACATTCTACTATACTTTCTGTTCTCACAGTGAAACTACTCATTGGGATGATAAATAGTCTGTGGAAAAAAGCACAACCCAACACTTAACAAACCCAGCTAATTTGCCTTTAAATTTGTCTATGGACCAAATTTTGCCCTCATCAATGGGATGTAACTTCCATTGACTTTACTATTCATATATCCAAGGGCAAAATTTGTTCCTATCTATCAATCTACCTACTATTTTATCTACTATCTGTCTGCTTAACTCTATTAATTAGTTAATGTTTGTAAAACACTCAAAAGATGTAAAGCCCTATAGAAATGCTAAGTATTATAATTATTGTTATCTGACTGCTGTATCTCTTTACCTATCTAGCTATCTACCTTCTCTATCTATTATAATAACAATAATACTTAACACTTATATAGTGTTCTTAATCTTCAAAGTACTTTACAAACATTAACTAATTAATCTAATCTAGTCATCTCGCAAACAACTCCTTTAACAAACCAGTGGTTGTTTCTGTAAAATAAAATTCTTTGCAAAATAGAAGAATCATACTTTGGGGGGGTTATTTTGTTCAGGTTTGACTATGATAAGGTAATAAATATGTATAAAAGCAAAGAAGCAAGAAGATGGATGAGAAAAGCTCCATCACTAGATAACATAGAGCTTGTGACAGACAATAACATGTTGTAAGCAGCTACAGACCATGAAGAGGTCTCCTGGCAGACTTATTCCTGAATTATGTGCTGTCTTAGTTTTATTATAGAGACCTCCTCTTACAGAAATTTAATTTTTTTTCCTTGTTATTTATAAAGAGCCTCAAAACCTTTCTGCCTGTTTCCTTTTTTCCAGATTATTCTCTAACCAGAAGCAAGGCCATGCTGAAGTTGGACTCTCAAGTCCCAGATCTGCAAAGGTGTTTAGGCCTGTTTTTTTTCCTTACAGAAACGGTGGCTGTGCCCCAGAATTTGCAAAGTGATCAGAAGTTACAATGGGGCCAAAGGGTCCAAAAACATTAAGAAAAAGAAACCAGCTTCCTTTGAGAACAAATGTTCCCCTAAATACTTCTGTGGATCTTCATCTAGACTCATATTGGGGGTTGGGTAAAGACAGTGATCACTGTGTATGTTCACAG
This sequence comes from Tringa tobata, assembly GCA_033628505.1. NCBI lineage: Eukaryota > Metazoa > Chordata > Aves > Charadriiformes > Scolopacidae > Tringa > Tringa tobata. The sequence goes on along the minus strand of JAHREE010015911.1, from coordinate 349,666 downwards.
CATCCTGGAGGCGTAAGGTAAGATCAAAAAAGGTTTTTTTGGGGCAGACATGTAGGTTACTTTTGTGTTTTTAAACATAAGAAGGTCGCAGGCTCAGAACAAGCACTGCTCGCTGATTGTTCTTGCTGCTGAATTGTCACCATCCCCTGACTTGGTTTTAGACCACGCTCTTTAAGAAGAATCTTATACAGACAGGGGTAAGAGACCTTGCCTGTGCCACTTGGCATTGGGACTGCCAACCAGTTCTGGCCCTGTTACACCAAATACATGAAGCACAGCCATAATGAAAGACTATCCAGGTCTTATGTGGTTTACAATAGCACCAGAGAGCAGAAAATGGAACAAAAACAAATAGAAAAAAAGAATCTGTTTTCCACTTGATGAAAGGGCAGGCTTTTTCTTTTTCTGCTATTTCCCTCCCCCTTCTTTTTCTTGTGGTATTTTTCTGTCTGTCCTATTTATTTGTCTACATAGACAAAATATACTGGGACAGTTCTGGTAAGAGTTAACCTAAAAATGAGTTAGGATTCTCCAATGAGCTCCAGGCAGCCTGGCAAACAGCAGACCTGTGACCACTATTGGGCAGAGAGTTTTGGCTGTATTGGTTCTGCCAAAAAAAAAAACATTGTTTGGCAGTTTCCCAACATCTCTTCCTCCAGCAGCCAGGTTAATACAAAACATAAACTCCACCCTCCCCCCCTCCAAATTAGAAATCAACAAACTTTCATATTCCTTTTGCAAACTTTCTTGCAGCCATGGGTACAACTAGTGGCGTCCCCCAGGGGTCAATACTTGGTCTAGTCCTGTTCAACATATTCATCAGTGACCTGGACGAGGGGACAGAGTGTATCCTCAGCAAGTTTGCTGATGATACCAAACTGGGAGGGGTGGCTGACACCCCGAGGGCCGTGCTGCCATCCAGCGAGACCTGGACAGGCTGGAGAGCTAGGTAAGGAAGAACCTTATGAGGTTCAACAGGGAAAAGTGTAGGGTCCTGCACCTGGGCAAGAGGAATGTCAGGCACCAATACAGGTTAGGTGTGGACCTGCTGGAGACAAGCCCCGAAGAGAAAGATCTGGGCGTCCTGGTAGAGAGCAAAAGGACAATGAGTAAGCAATGTGCTCTTGTGGCCAGGAAGGCCAACGGAATTCTGGGCTGCATATGGAAGAGTGTGGCTAGTAGGTCGAGGGAAGTTATTCTTCCCCTCTACTGCACTGGTGAGGCCACAACTGGAATACTGCATCCAGTTCTGGGGCAAATCCCCCAATTCAAGAGGGACAGGGAACTACTGGAAAGAGTCCAGCGAAGAGCAACAAAGATGATTAGGGGATTGGAGCATCTCCGTGATGAGGAAAGGCTGAGAGAGCTGGGGCTCTTTAGCCTGGAGAAGAGAAGGCTGAGGGGAGACCTTATCAATGCCTATAAGTATCTAAAGGGTGGTTTGAAGGAGGATGGAGCCAGACTCTTTTCAGTGGTTGCCAGTGAGAGGACGAGGGGCAACAGGCACAAGTTGGAACATAGGAGGTTCCACTCAAACATGAGAAAAAACTTCCTCACAGTGAGGGTGACAGAGCCCTGGAACAGGCTGCCCAGGGAGGGTGTGGAGTCCCCTTCTTTGGAGATTTTCAAGACCTGCCTGGATGCAGTCCTGAGTAACATGCTCTAGGCAATCCTGCTTTGGCAGGAGAGTTGGACTAGATGATCTCTATGGTCCCTTCCAACTCTGAAAATTCAGTGAAATTCAGTGAAATTTTGCCAGGTACCAGCTTGAAGCACCAACATGCCCTTTTTATTGCTGCAAAAGATTTCTGAAGCACAGCTGCCTTTTGTGTAACAGTCTGCATGTAGCTGTCTCCCTGCGGCAGGTATGTTTGCAGATGAAAAATAAAACAAAATGAAAAAAAAAAAAAAAAAGGAAGTGACATGGGGCTGAATTCAGATCGGACATCATTAATTTGGTCATCCAGACAAGAATGGCATATTGAGCTGGAGAAATTACAGGCAAATCAGGCTTCCAATGCAATCAATGCCACCAGCAGCTGTGTTTGTTGTCTCCGTGACAAATTCACAGAAGAGGATCTGAATCATGGTTCTCGCCAGTCAGGCATGAGAGCCAGCCAGGCTGAAACTCAGGTGGTAGAGGCTCAGCCATACACTCCCTGAGTAACCTCGTACACAAGACCTGGTCTAACCCCTGCCTTCATATCTTATATTTTTTCCCCTAGTGGTGCACTGCATAAATACAGTGCTTTGATCATCTTAAATGTTATACCCAGCAGGGCTCAAAAAGTGAAAGTGCTTCGTTAAAGCTATGGCTGCAAATGAGAAACATGTACGCAGTGAGCATCTGCTAATAAGGGATGCATTGAGATAGGGGCTATGTAGAAACCTAAAATTAAGGGTTGAGGTCAGAAAAAACAGAGTCAGGAATCTGGGAGACCTTGGCTAGAAATGGTGAAGATACCACTGAGTGTTTGCAAAAGATTAAAGAACCCCCCCTAACACACTCAAAGGGGAATATCTGAAGCTGATGCAGAAGGAGAGACTTTGGATCCCTTTTAGAGCAGCAGTTAAGGGATTATAAAGTCTTTGATTTTGTATAGGTTGGATGGGGCTACCCCTTCTCACCTTGACCCCAGCGTTCGCTGCAGTGTCTAAACTGAAGGTCCTGTACAAATATAAATACAACTTCTCTTCTTCCCACCTCCTCCTCCTCTCTGAAATGTTTCTTTGGGAAGGGAAAAAACCCTCCCCCCTTTTTCTGAGCAAACAAAAACCCACATGTAGAAACCCAAAAACTACTGATTTGTTTGAATTCAAGGCACTTTGCAAAGCAACTGTTACTTATACGCTCTCCTCGGTGACGCAGAGGAAGACAGAACATGTTTTTAATTGCAAAGCCAAATGGTTATGCATGGGTCCTGTCATGCTTGTGAGAACTTGTTCTTCCCCAGCCCTCCCTCTCCTCCCCGCTGAGACAGCCTTGCCAAAACTCTGTTTGAGAGTGGTCACAGGGAAAACACGAAGCCTCGCAGGGATTTGGGGAGTAAACGTCAATCTGTCAGAGGTGTCACCAGAACTGGATATATCTGCTGATCTGTTACCACTTGCTAATTATGGATTCGGCAGCTAATTGTCATAAATCTCGGTAAGAGATGTGGAATGAGACAGAGTTTTCAAAACGGCATGACCTGGATGGGTTTGCACTCGGCGAGCGGCGGAGCAGAAGCGATCATCCCCGTGCCAGGGTTCCGCCGCCGTGTGATGCCCTGGTGAATACCTGTATTGTTACAAGCGCCAGTTTGCTCCGAGCAGCATTTCTGACATTCCTTTGCAGGAATGGTGAGTGTCCAGGACTGGAATAACCTGAATTGTTGAAGGATTTTTTTTTTTTTTTTTTAAATAAACCCAGAGATGCTGCTAGTCTCAGCTAGGCAAATGTTTTACAGGATGAAATCTTGCACCCCTGGTCAGGCTGACCTTCTGGTCCACCCTTCTGAAAGTAAAGCAAAACTCTGCCAAGCAGCCATGACGTCTTATGCCTTGAATGTGCAAACCCACAAATCAGGCACTATCTCAGTGGAGATCCAGATTGCTGCTAAAGCTGGTCTTAAGGGTTAACACTCTTGTGATTCAGCCAGTCAAGAGTTTGCAGTTGGAAAGAAAGAGGTTTAGCAAGTTTCATGAAGCTTTAGATATCCTTTCCAACATTTTAGTTTCCCACCATCTTACATTAGCTTGTTTAAACCTTTGCATGATTCTTGAAAGCTACGGTTCAGGGTGGAAAGGGTAAAGCCAAGTCTTCACAATCTCAAAGGCATCTAATTTTCTTAAATGCTGAGCACCTTCTCAGGAAATCAAGTCCCTTCAGGGTATCTGCAGTTGAGCATCCAAAAATAACTACTTGAAAGTTTCTGCGGCTCTAAGGATCAGAGGCTCCGTATTCATATGAAGCAGTCTTCAGGTGATCAGTAGCTCCTGCAAGACACCAATGTTAAATTTGTGTTGTTGATTGACTTGCTCGTCATTTGAGGAGAGCAGAGTTAAGATTGCACCGGAAGAAATGTCTCTCTTAACAAGTAACTCTGGATTTTCAGAAATTTTGTTCTGCTTTTTATTTCCTAGTCCTTTTTCTGTTTTCATCCAGTTTTTGCAATGCTTTCATCTAGTCCAAGTTTTTATCTAGACCAAGATTACTAACTACTTTTGGAAATATAAACTAATATCTGTCACATATTCCACTAAAATCTGCCAAATTTTCCAGGTAGAAAGACACAACAATCTGTTTTAAGGTTGGTTTTCGCTAAAGCTGGCTGAAAACTCCACAGAGGAATGTTTGTTTATTTTCCCAGTTGAAAAAGCTGATTCATAGTAATTCAAACATTTTGCTGAGATGGATCAGTTTTGATTCAGGTGTGGCAAACTCCAAGCAGAGTACAATTACTCTCTAACGTCTAGACTTCCACTGGAAACTAGACTTGCAAGATGCTGTGGCCTGGTGGGAACATCTGAAGCACGTCAGGATCGGTGCTGACAGGGAATCGGGAACCTGAAAATGTTAAAACATTTTTGGTCAAAAGTTTTGATGTTTCCTTCTGGGTGGGAAAGGAGACAGAAAGAGACCAGAACACCATTACTCACTTCTTCCCTGAGCTTCCATGTCTGCCCAACTAGCAGTCCAAGAAGTCAAGACCAATTGCTTTGTCAGGATAAGGTAAAAAGGAGGGATTTATTCTAAATTAAAAAGAACTTTAACATTAAAATATTGAAACCTTCTCTACAGAGAATGATTTCCCTTTATGAACTTCTAGTGCTCATAACAAGCCATGCCCATTAGTGTTCAATTCCATTAACTGTTTAGTTAAAAAAAATGTTAATCCCTCTATGAAGAATGTAAAATTACTTGTTGTGGATGAGGGGGGAGAACTTGCTCTGTATATTACTAAGTCCACATAGGTGAAGGTCTTTCTGACTAAATTCTGCAACCTGTGTTTTTATTTCTGAAGGCAAAAGTTTTTTGCATACCAAAAGCAACCATTTTTCCTGCAGAAGGCAGAGATGCACGTCGACAGAAACCAAACAAACACGCAAAAGAAGCAACATAAAAATTATCCCCCCACGAATCCAAACTTAAAAGAAGGCAATTAAAACCAAAAATTGGTTCCAAAACATCTGTTTTGAAATTTCTGCCACTGTGATTTTAGGAAAAAAACTTGAAAAGGACCTGAAATATTTTCTTTGCTTTAGAGTGAGATAATTTTTAGTTCTAGTTTCACCAGAAACCTCATAGGAAATGTTTTGGGGTTGACTTAAGGCAAGTCAGCTGTCCTCAGCCATACCTCCTCTTGCTTTTTGGTAGTTCATGCAGTCCATGCCAGCCCTGGATTATCAGCCTCTCCACCAGAATTGATGAAACATGTCTAATGGACTGGATCACCAGTAATTTTCCACAATGAAATGACTGTTGTGTAAAAGGGTTTTAAGTAGTCACAGAATTTGGACTAAACTATCAGAAAATTGATTTTTATTGGAGTGTTAATCCTCCATTTAGTGCTCAACTGCTGCCTGAGCTAGGAAAAGATCAGGAAACACAAGGTGGCCCAAAGTCCTTAAATCTGTTGCTTTATTCTCCCTGTCACTCTGGGGAGGCCAAGGAAACAGCACCTAACCATTACCTGGTGCAGCTGGTTTCCTTCCAGTATGGTCATGTCCCTTCTCCCACCGGAGAGACACTTTGTTTGTGTGTTTTGTGTGAGAGCACGTGCAGGTAGCTGTGTGTTTGTGTAAATCACTTCACTTACTTCCTGACATGTCCTGCTCCCTCTGGAGCTGGCTGGGTCTCAGCTGTACTCCAGCAAACAAACACTCATCCTAAAGATAAGCTCCGGGTCTTGCAGGTTCCATCTCTGACAACCCTTCACCTTCTTCTGCCCAGACCCAAACTCAGCCTCCATCACTGATGAGAAATGCAGCAGCCAGGGTCAGACTAGTGTTTAACTTAATGATGTTTTAACACTTTGCAGACTGCTGTCCTGGGTAATTATATAGTCTTCTGCATTTGTTTGGCTGGAAATATGGAAAATTAATTAGTGGCAGAAGGGTATAACTTTGCCAGCCACTAACTGAATTATAAGTGTTTTCTTTGTCTGGCAATATCTTACCTTGTCCTTGTGCCAAAATACCTCATAACTTGGTATTATATTCTCTGAAGACAACCTTTTCAATGACTTTGTGTGCGAAATAATGAAATACTAATAGGAGATGATTTCTTTCTTCTTTTATGGGTTTTTTTTATGTGTTGATGAAAAGAGACAGTTACATTTCTGAAGGTCAGGTGTTTGGAACCAAGAGCTCTTTGCTTATCCAATTATTTTCTTTTTAAATTCTCAATGAAAAAGAAATATAATCCCAGCTAATGATGAAAAAAAAAAGAGAAAAAAGAAGAAATGGAGAACTTTTGCCAAGTCTAAATGCTATTGCTTGCTTTCTGCAAGCAAGATGCTGTAGATGTTTGGGGAAGAAGAGAGAACCAGGTTTGGCGTGTGTCTCCAGTCTTTGTCTTATAGTGAGCAGTATTACAGCTGAGATGTCTTCCCTCTGCATATTTGCTCTAGTACAAAGATTGATGTAGCCTGATATGTGTCACAGGAAAAAAAAAGGAAAAAGAGAAAAAAATGAAAGAAAAAAAGAAAAAGAACTTGTCCGTTGCTCTAGGCATATTTTTAGAAGGCAGTTATAAAACAGACAACTCCTAATTTGCCTGGTGTCCATTAATCAACATAGCTGCAAGCAGGGGTAAAGCACATTATAGTTCCTCCACTTAGGCCTTCATGCTTCATCAAAGCTTCTCCCTTCCATTAGTTCTGGAGGTCTATAAACTGGGTCTGCTCTGGATGGAAGCATGGGACGCGTGGGAAATGATGCTGTCTCCAGCTTACTAGCCTTCTTCTCCAGACCAGTTATTATCTGTCTGCTGGATGTTTAGCTGCTCATTCTTCGGGCCATGGGTATAAAACACAACTCATGGGAACAGGAGGTGGATTCTTGACGACATGGCAAACATGGGCCAGGCAATGCATATGGTGCTTAATGGATGCCTTGTCCATTGGCTCATATAACTAAGGGACGGCCTGAGAGGATGGCCTGAATGTTTCTTATTCCGCTTGTGTGCAGAGGCACACACCATTCAGCTGGCTTTCTGCTGCAAATCACCCACGAGTGCCTGCCTGTTTTCAAAATTAATCAGTGTTGACTTGGAAGCACTTTCATCTGCATAAACCCTCTTTCTTTTCCCCACCCTCCTTTCTCTTCCTCATGCTGAGACAAGTTGCTATGGATGCTAGAAGCACAGTGGAGGTGGTGTCTAGACACCCAGAGCATCTCAGCTGTTGCTGTGAACATGAGACCTGCCGTGCAAAAAAGGTGTCCACACATGAGGCTGTTGACAGGCTCATCTCCCACTCTCTTGGCCAAGTCTTCAGCCACAAAACCTATGTCTAGGCAGTTGTATGTGCTTTCAAATGTCAATGGTTGGACTGATTAACAAATACAATAAATGATCTTGACTGCAAAAGTCTAAGGGAGAATTTGCAAGTTGGCCTGTGTAGAGTTTGCTTAGTTTTCTTGCCTAGCAAAACAAAGTGATCTGAATTCCTCTCTGCTAATGGGGCTTTAAGGCCTCCATTCAGGGATCACAGAAGTGCTGGTTGGAGCAGATATCTGGAGGTCTGCAGTCCAACCTCCAGCACGAAGACAGCCCATTTCTAAAGTCAAAGAAGGCTAACCATGGACTTCCCTCGATGAGTCTTGAAAACCCACAAGGATGGAGATTTCACAGCCTTTCTGGGTGACCTTGTTTAGTGTGGGGATGCCTTCCTAGAGAAAAAGCTCTTGCCAATAACCAGCCTGGACCTTCTGAGTAACAACCTGTGGCTCTGGCTCCCTGCTGTAACACCTGCCACTAAAAAGAAGAGTTCGGCTCTTTGTAACTCTCCATCACGTATTTATAGGCTGATCAACAAATAGATCAACTCTTAACTTCCTCTTTGCCAGGCTAGTTGTCCTTCAACCTCTTATTGTAGCTTATATGATATGGGCCCCTAAATATCTTGCTAGCTTTCTGATGAACAGTATTCAGTTTTTCAACATTTTTCTTGAGGTGTGGGACCCAAAACTGGACACTCTTTCAAGTGCACCCTCTGCACTGCTGCGTAGAGGGTGATAGTATTTTCATAACCTGCTAGTTACACCCCTCCTAATGTAACCCAGCAAAAAGTTAGTTATATTCATTTTTGTCTTACATTCAGTTTGGTGTCCACTTTGAAGCTGGGCTGTTATTCAGCCCGTCCCCTGTCTTTACTGGTTCTTGGGGTTATTCCACCCCAGGTGCAGAAACTTAGACTATCTTTTCTGTACCTCATGAGGCCCCTGCTACCCCAAACTTTAAGTTTCTAACAACCCGCCTGGCTTGAAACTGTACTGTTCAGATGATCAGATAATTAAAATATGCTTTTTACCAGCTGCTAAATGGCCGTTGAACCACTTATGACAAACATTTGAGCCCAGTGTCAGGCCAATTTTCAGCTTGTCTTGAAGTTTATTACTTCTTCAGCTTCCTAATGATAATGCTGTGGGTGACAAAAACCTCATTGTATTAAAGATATGTAATATCTACTGCTCTTCCCTTGCCCTTACAGCCAGTCATTTAATTACAGAAGGCAGTCAGGTTGGTTAACCATAATTTGCCCTAGAGAAATCTGTGCAGAATCTTCCTGATCGCTTCTTGCCTTTCAATAGATTGGAAGTGGGCACCAAAAGAATGTGCTCCCAGACATTTCCAGGGCCTGACATGAGACTGACCAACCTATAGTTCCCTGGTCTTCCCATTCTTAAAGACAGGCATAATATTAACATTTTCCATTATCAAGGATTTGCTGTCCCTAATTACCATGATAGACAGCAACCTTGCAATCACATCAGCCAGCATTTGCAGCACTTTGAATGCAAACGCCTAGTGTTTGAACACATACAGTTTATCTGAGTTTTCCCTCATTTCTTGCTCTCTCACTATCCCTCTCCTTCCCAAACCATGCTGTTTGGGACCAAGCTCAGCCTGTCAAGACTGAGGCCAAAAAGTAATGAAGTAATTCCTCTCTTTCCATACCATCCATACCACCAGGTTGTCTCTAATATTCATCAACAAATGCTCATTTCTTCTGAATCACAAGCTGCATGCTCGTGGAATAATTTCTTGTTACCTTTTATGCCCTTAGATTGTTTTAGCTCCAGCTGAGCTTTAGCTTCCTGATGTTTTCCAGGCTCTGAAGTATTAACTCCATTCTGCTTCAAGAAAGAACATAGGAATACGTAGGATTTCCTCAGACCGTTGCATATGGATGAGCGTGTGTGTTCTTGCTGCTCATCCTGAAGATGCAGGAAGACCCACCAGGTCCCGCGTGCCTTAAAACTTCACACAGAAGTTTTTCAAGAGGTTTGATTTATGGTTGATGTGTGAAGCCATACAGTTCCTTCCCCTCTCTGTGTTCTGCGTGTTGGAAAGCCACCTTCTGTCGGTATGGTACTCGAAGAAAGTGTCTGTCTGGTTGAGGGGGAAGTGGGCTTGCAAGCCTTCTTTTGTGCAAGGCACAAAGGAAAAGGGGTGCCTTGTAGTCAGAAGCAAAATGAGAGGAGGCTCTCTCCTCTCTTCAAAGGGCTTCCTCTTCCCCTTCTCTCTCTATTGTGAATTCTTTAAAAAGACCACCCTTCCCTTCTGCAGAGTGAAAACATCAAAGGGAATGGTGTGGTGGGGTATTTCCTTGTGAATGCTGACTTACCTTACAAAGGTGAGGAGTTCACAGGAGGTTCTCGCTTGTGAAGCATGTTCTGGCTGCCTGGTTTGAATGCTGAGCTCACTGGGAAAACGTTCTTACATCTTCAGGCAAGCAGCTTTGCTGGAAATACAAATCTCTTCCCCTCCCACTTTCTGCTTATCCAGTCACACAATTTATTTTATTTTATTTTATTTTATTTTATTTTATTTTATTTTATTTTATTTTATTTGTCAAAGATAGAGTACTTTAG
>JAHREE010015911.1:248653-334825 GCA_033628505.1 Tringa tobata | reverse complement strand
CTTTTTCCAAGATGAGTAGAACTACAGGAAAGGATTGGGGAAAACAACCTCTAATAAACCAAACATAAAGTTCTGAAGTTTGTACAGCAAGAAAAAAAAAAGGGGGGGGGGGGAGAAAAAAAAAATCAATTTAAGTTTTGGTTAAACCACCAAAACCAAAATAAACAGCCGCTCTTCATTCTCCGTATAACCTGGTTCTTGTTTAGTGTTAGACCCAAGCAGACACATTTTTCTTTTCCACTCCTACCTCACCAGTTTTAATGATTTAGCCTTTTCTTTCAATAAAAGAGAGTTAAGTTGTGGAGGCCAAAACCGCTGTGGCTAATCCCTACTTGTGCGTTTTCTTCTTGTAGGCCTGCCAGATCCCGGTGCTTTGCCTAGAGACTTTCGCCGTTAGGACACATTGCAAACCAACTTGTTTTCTTCTTGTATGTGCGTCAGTGAGATGTTTATGGCTAGTCCCCAGAAAGGGTGGGGAAACAATCCAGGTGTGAAAACGCATGCATGTATATGCTTGCAATTAAACTGTAACTATAGTTGCAGACAGCTTTTTTTTAATTTTTTTTTTTTTAAGCCCTAGCTTTGCCATTAACTGGTTCCAATTCTGCATTTGAGTGCTGCTGAATTTCCAGCATTTATTTAGTCGCCATTCTGCTGAACTTTTGGTCCAGTAAGCACAGAAACATATATGTTTCTCACCCATATGCAGCCGTGAATTTGCATTATTCTGTGCTCCTCACGGAGGCCACAGCAGCATGACATTGCCCATCCGTCCCCTGGTATTTGGCATGACTTGGTTTCATTCTAGAAAATATGTAAACCAGGTTTGATGCTATGTTTTTTCTTCCTTACATGTGCTTTCTTTTGTTTCCTTTTGTCCTAAATGCTGTGCTGGACAAAGGTTGGTTAAGACAGTTGAAATGAAAGAATAAGCTGGGAAAAACAGTTTAACCATTAAATGTTTTGGTGGACAAAAGAAGAATCAGCTTTTACCTGAATTAAATGGCTAAAGACATGCAACTGTCAGTAAAGTTCAACTCAGTTAAGTGTTTTAGATCTTTAGTAATGCCCCAAACCGATGAACCAAGGGAAAAAAATGCAAATGGGCAATTGTTCTGCAGTTGTTTGATCTACTTACCATTTTGGCAAAATTTATCTGGATCTTTGGGAATTGTGGGAAAACCCAGAACTATGCTCTTGCAAGTGAGATAGCTTGGCCTATCGTGGTTTAGTGCATACCCAGGACAGATGGTAAAAGATGACTGTACCCTCAAGGCCCAGAGACAAAATACTGGGGAGGACAATTAGGAGAAACATCTGGAGGAAAGCCCAGGATACCTTCGCAGTGGTTTTCGCTTTATCTTAAACTCAGAATCCTGAACCAGAAGGACATCCAGTCAGCAATCGAGAAAAATGTGATCACAGTTTCTGCATGCTTCCCTGATAGACAATGAAACACTTTGAAGTTTAAGTTGTGAGAGCTTACAGTGTCTCTGGAGATCATTGGAAGAAAGGTCCCATCTGCAAATACTAAGTATTATCCATCTGGAAGAAAACACTACTGCAACAACAGAGAGAAATTCCTTAAACATATGGTGGTTTTCCAGTGGAATTGCTTCTCGTCTTCAGAGTATCACCTGTTGCATAAATACATTGCTACAAAGGTAACAACTAGGAATAATCTTAAAAAAAAAAATAAAATCCTTGTGTTCCCAAAGGCAAAATAGTTCTGTGGTGTGAAGATACGACTCTCACCTGACACAGTGCCATTAGTTCAGCTGAAGAGAATTGCCTGTGGGCAAACATCAAACCGTGATGGATTAGGTTATGTTTTTTTCCACACAGGTGTCTCTGAGTAACTTTTCGTAAATCTTTGGAGATGAAAAATCAGGGAATAGCTTAATCATGTTGTGTTATTAAAAAGATTTACTGAGCAGCACCCAGTGGATTAATTGGGTGGTCCTTAAAGAGCCTAAAATTTGGGGGTTTGCTGTGCTGTGAAATTTCTCTTTGTGTGGAAGTGGGTTTATTTCCCCCTCTATTCCACCAGCGTTGGGGGTAGTAACTCTGCAAAGACATATTCTTTGCAGAATAAGGCTGGTGACCTATCATAATTTTTTAAATTACTGGTAACTGTCACATAGTACATGCTACAACAAACGAAACTGATCCCTGCAGTGTGTTGGATAATGGAACAGTGCTAATTAGAAGACAGCCAGAATTGTATCTACTCCTTCTGATTGTCACAAACAAAACCATGGAGCAGCCCAGGCAAAGGTTCTAAAGAGAGTATCATGGTCTCAACAGTGCCTAAAGGGGAAGTCTCATAAAGCTTCACCATAAAATTTATCTGACAGATTTCCAGGCAGTAATTATAACTCTGATTTATATGTGTTTAATATCACTTCTACTATTTTTTTTTTCCTCAAAAGACTCTTCGAAGCTTCTCGTTGTACTGTCATACCTTCTTCTGTGAAAATGGAGCCAGGTAGCTGTTATGTCACAGCACTTTCTCAGCATTTGCATTAGACAAGGTTTTGGGGTAGTTGTGTTTCTTTTTTTTTAAATTTTCAAAGCGTATTACAAACCATCTTCAACCCCCAATTCTTCACAGTTGTTCTGTCCAATGTGTAGTGTCATGCCTATTCAAAACAGTTAAACACTTTTTTTTACGTACAAAGAGTCATCAACGTAACAGCACTCAAGATATCTGTGAAAAAATCACCACATGAGGTTAGCACAGATCTCTTGAGCTCTTGAGTCCCACCTGGATGCAGTCCTGAGTGATGTGCTCTGGGCAATCCTGCTTAGCAGGGGAGTTGGACTGGATGATCTCTAGAGGTCCCTTCCAACTCTGTCCAATCCGTGAATCCGTGAATGTCAGGTTGTGCACAGCACTGAGACTGCCAGGCCATAAAAGAGGGGAGGGATGTGCAGTTCGGCAGTCCACCTTCCAGTGAGGCTCATTTGGGGATCCCAGTCTTCTTCCAGGTATGGGTTAGCTTTGTGGTGTCTCTGCCAGCCCTTGGGAGTGTGAGCAGGGCTGTCTCAGGCATGCAAAGCTGTAGAGCAGGAGAGGAGAAGCAACATGAGGATTCAAATGAGTGACAGGTAAACAGAGGGAATGAGGTGGAAACACATCGGTGAGTCTCACTTTCAGCAGCACAGGCTTAGAAATGTCACCCCCAAGGGTAAGGAGGTCTGTAGAGGGAGGCAGGCACTGTGAGAGTGCATCTTTCTGTGGCTTACTAAGCAGCAGCACAGAAACGCCATTGGCAAACCCATCCTGCAAGATCACAGAGTCCTAAACACTGCACTAAGACATCTCCAGGGCCTAAAACAGGAAAGGAAATGCTGTATTCAGCAAGTGAGTAGGAGCAACTCAGCTTTGGTGACTTTAAAGGCATGGTACTACCAAGCTTAAACTGCAGCTTCCCTCCATGCTCCATGAGAAAACCAACTTCCAGTACCCAGGATTTACAAGATCATTGATAAAGGAGTCAGGACCAGACCAAAGAAAGGACTCAGGTGGTTGTTGGGTATATTATCCAAACTGTGGCCATGGTCTTTCCCTGTTTTCCTCCCTCTCCCCAGATGCCCTGACCCAGCATGCACATTCAGAGCATCCTGACACCTTTCTGACAATAAGAATCTTGCTGATAAAACAGATCTCAAATAAAATTGGCATTGTGCTGGTGAGACTTCATGGAAAAAAACCCTGACTTTTCAGTAAGAAAATATAAACTGTGTTAAGCCTGATTTTTATTTCCATTCCCTCTTTAAAAATAACTAGCTATTTTTGCAGGGGAAATGCAGTAATCAGACTCTCCCTTTTCTTATGTTCTTCAAAGTATTACCCAGAACATGAACATAATTATCATGTCCAGTTGACACATAGCTTTTTAGGAATACAGAAAATCTCTCTCTCTCTGCCTTGATGATACATTGTCAGGGTAGTTCAGATCACTGCTAACTTGCATTTCCACTGCATCGAAGGCAATGCCAGAAGAAAAAGAAGGCCCCGCCTGTTGTCACAGTGGAGCATTAAGACTAATTCATATATGCCTTCAGATCAAATCCAGGGGGGATCACACTGACAAACACACCGTGCTTAGCTCCACGGAAGCAGTGTTTCTCTGCAAGCCACAGCCGATTAAGAATCTCTACCTGGGCTTTGCGGAGGGAGAGCACAAGGGAAAATGTTACTGCCTTCAGCTCTGCGTCGCTGCTCTCCCTCCTTCTGTGGCATGACCAAGGCGTCCTCGAATTGAGCCACAAATTTCTCCTGGGAACACTGAAAATTTGATTACAACACCAGGGCACTTCGTTTATTTGTTTTTATTAGAATAAGGCATGGGAATGAGTCATCCCTGTTTTGTTTTCCTACCTGTAGCCTACAGGGAGCCACCAGTCCCAAGGAATGGGGAATGCGAAGAGAGAACCTTATTATCTCTGTAGAAGAAACTGCTGTGTTGCTTTGTCAGGAGCATGGCAGAATCCCTCAGGCCTCTGTGGTCCTGTTGGCAACCTGTGGAGTAGATCTGGATGATCGGCTGTTCCCGTCAGCTGCCATCTATTGCTTGCAGCCAAGAGAAAAGGCTGGTTGGACAACAGATGAGACCCAGACCAGGTGTCTACACACAGCTAATTCCAGAAGTAGCTGCAATGGCTTATTTAAGAGCAGAGGAGATAGAAAAGCTGGAGGTTTACCTCCAGCTGGCCGCAAGGAACATGACACCCAACACAAGAACAGGTCTGCGCACAATATAATGTTGACCTTAGTGTTATCACCATGTGAGTCCATATAGCAGGGAAGGGAGAAAGTTTAATATGGTGTCTTACAATATTTAGAGGAAACTGGTCTGTCCTACGCAGCGCTGAATAAACCAACTCCTTATGCATGGTCCAGCATGTCTCTCCCTGTGATCACGCTGACAATGATTTATCAGTGACTCCTAAGAAATATATCTGGCTGATTAGCAGGACTCAAAGAGCTGCAGTCACCAGATTTGGCATTGAGGTTTATAGAATTTAGACACACAAGAGAGGAACAGAGAGACCTCCCATGTTGCAGCCAACTCTATTTGCTATCTGAAATTTGGCTCCACATTTGGGTTTTTGGATTTCTGGCTTTTTTTTTCTTTTTTTTTTTTCTTTCTTGTGAGAACCAGAGTTTCTGATAGCAATATGGAGTTTTCTGGCTTTTGGACTTTCAAGGAAAGGTTATCAGATCAATTCTCTCATCCCATGAGAATATTGGCAATTTTTTGGCAAACTGAGAAGAGAAAGTTTTTACATGCGGACCAAAGAACAAAGCTGCATAAAGTTGCTATGATTTGTGAGTATGATTACTCTTGGTGGAGGTAGCCCTTATGACCAAAGCCCTGACATCACATTAAAGTGTTTGAAGTAGTCTTTGAAACAGAAGTTCTCCTTAGAGAGTATTATTGATCTCAGATAAAGATGAGGCTTTATCAGGTTGCTACTGAGATTTTGATGATTTTTAGCCCACAACCCCCCAAATCAAAACAGGAAGGTGTAATTGCCTCCCTCAACACATGGTGACATGAAAAGTGATGGAAGGTCTTTTCCAGGCCAAAGAACATCATGTTGGACCAAATTTAATCACATTGCTGTCCATGCAATAGGAAATTTCCTGCTAAAGGTGGATGGCACTTGCATATTAGAAGTGTCCTCAGGAACTCCAGCTCATGTTAAATAAATTCAGCAGCGACTCCTGTTGCTACTGGCTTTTGAAGAAGCCAGGCTGGTATATGCTCAAACATTTCTGCTGTGTTTATTATTCTCACTTGCACTGAAGTCAGGCTCCATCAACTGTAATGGAGATATAGCTCTCACCCACACATGGCAGCTGCTTGAAACTGTATAGCTGAGGTCAGTATTGTCTTCCTACCCCCCCGTTTTATTTACTCACCAGTCAGATGACTAAATAGTTTGTGAATCAACTCCTGAATTAGTACATTTTTTTTGACCCAATGGAAACAGAAATAAAAAGTGGTTAATCAGCCTCATATATTAAAATAAACTCAAATTATATCTCACAATATTGACAAGCAAACTGCAGTTGTTCATACCCTGCTTCAGACACTTTTGCTGAGGAGCAACAATCCTGGAAGAGGGACAGTACAGAGAGAGGGGAATTTCACAAGTTTGTCATCTACTTTTAATTTACTTCTGCAGGAGAGTCAGAGCTCGTGTAACTTTGGGTCTATGCTCTTGCAGCTGAGCTGAGCCTCTGTCTCAATGGTTTTGCATTCATGTTGCCAGCAGACTTTATTTTGCACTGGCGAAACACCAGGTCTTTCCCTAGTAAAATCACCCTGTGACATTGCTTCTGGAAGACAACCACAAAACCTAATCCCTTAATCCCACTTGAGAAAGCTGTTTTAAATGGAAAGCAGAGTTGTGTTCACTTCCATACTCACATGACTGATTCTGATCTCAGTTATGCCAGTGCAAATTGAAACACACACTATAACATGGCAAAATTTGCTCTTGGTCTGGCCCAGATACTGTAATTCCCATCTGTGTATAAGATGGATCCATGCTACACTGATAGATGCATCAAAGACTCAAGAGACAACAAGTATCACATTACTAGCAAAAGTATGAACTTAATTAGGAGTTATAATTTCAAAAAGCCTTTTTCCCCCCCCTCTAATAGAGAGCCGGGCCACTTACCTGGAATATAAAGATTCATGATCGGGATCGTGCTTTGGAAAAAATTATCAAATTTTTAACACATGTCCTAATTTGTAAATTATTCTCAGATGGATATTTCCTTACTTTTTTTTTTTTTCCTAACCTATGTTCTATATTGTATTAACTATAAGATAAACTCCATATTGCTCCACAGCAGCAATGTGGAGATCTAGAATCACAACTCTTTTTCAAGTTACACAAAGTAGTGGTTGCAGATCATATGCCCTGCATCTTGAATGAGGATTTTGCAGTGGAGGGGATCATCTGTTAATGAAAAAGCCTTAGAAGGCCTGGATCACATGCCAGGGTTGTACAGGAAAAATTTAAAAATAAAAGGGCGGAAAGAGAAAATCATAATCTCACTTTCTTGGTTTTAGAAATGAGCAGAAGCAAAATCTTTGTCTTCCATCTCATCGCTTTGGCATATAGGTGTCCTTCATAAGGTGGATTTCCCTTCTACTCTCTGTGCTCTTTACATTCTGTGTACAGAGCTCCCATTGTTCACTACATGTGTTGGGTATCATGGAAAGGCAGGGAAACCTAGAAAGTCTCCAGAGAGAATAAGGAAATGTCTGCTGTGGTTCATAATGGCTTATCCAAAAGAGCGATGACATTTAAATAGTGTTTATAAAGCATATTTAAGTCCTTGGCTGAAGTGAAAAGTCGTTATCATTAATATCCTGTGGTTTCTTATGAGGCTATATTTTTTAATCTTAAATATAGGTGCTTTTATAATAGTTTTTGCAGAAATGGTACCTTTTCTTTTTTGACTTGTGGAACTGGCCCTTTTTGCTGAGGAGCTTCCAGCTGAGGCATCAGGCCATACACACTGCCGTTGTCGCAACTTGGTGGTGAAACTGCCAGTGACGCAGCAGGGCTCCACGTAGGCGAGTTCTTGAGCTCAGGAAGAACCTGAGAGCTCATACCTTGCTGCCAGTAACACATATTCATTTTTATTATATTTATTGCTTTAACTGCATTGGGTAGGATTAATTTCGCCTTATTCTGCCCATCAAAATTGATTAAATACGTGTGTCCTGACAGCGACTGGAAATTGTTTTCACCTAATTTAATATGTCATATCTTAAACTATGAGGAATCCCTTCCTTTCAAAGTCATGTTTAAGGCAAATGGGTTCCAACTTAAGAGTTTTAAATGAGGTTATTATTTGGATTAGTAATGCAAGATGGTTTCATAACTGATTTCCACAAGGCAAAACACACAATGTCATGGAAAATAGCACTTATTAATACTACAGGCCAGATCTGATCAGACAGAAGGCAGAGGAATTCTGTGACTAAACTGGAAGCAATCTCAACACTCTGTGATGCAACCTCACATGCAATCAGATTGCTAGAAATGGGATAAAATTTACTGGTTCACTTTGTCTCCTTGCAACTGCTAGGATTTTTCCTTGTGAAATGATATGTTTTGTCTTATTTATATCTGCTAAAATATAGATCTTTCACTACTATTTTTGTCACATTCTTTACAAACAAAGTGATTTCAATGTGTGAAAGGGGTACAAATACAAGTCTGGTCTAGAAGAGCAAATGTCTAACTTTTCCAACTAAGCAATGACTCATTTTATCAAGAAGTGGTTGCAATGTGAAACAGTATTCCACAGTTTTTTGTTTGCACTATTTAGTCCTGATGGCAGTAGTGTCAGTGAAGAATCACACGCAGAGACTTCAGAGACTTGTAGAATCACTTATAAATTTTGCTGTCTACAAATTTTAGTTACATTTATTATCCAAAATCCAGATTTGAACTATTGTGTTCTGTCCTATCCTATCCTATCCTATCCTATCCTATCCTATCCTATCCTATCCTATCCTATCCTATCCTATCCCACTTCCCATGCTATAAGGTATTCCTGAAAGTACTAGTCTGTTCTTTATCTCTAGCAGATAGTTGAAGCTTCTTAGTCTGATTTTGCAAAGAAATGACATAGTGAAATCTGGGAATGTTCAAAATTAACCATTTGCAATATTTTTTCTTCCTAATAATAACTTTCAAGTAATGTTAAATGTAAACTTGAAAATTATGTGACCACGCAATGGTAGATTTGTGAAAATTAAAAAAAAAAAAGGAAGACAAAAGGAAAGTGGGCAAAAATTGTGGCTCTTTTTTTCATTGAAGAATGATTTTATAAAACCAAGGATATATTAGCAAAAAGTGTCAATACTCGTACTTTTTATTTGCATATTTTATCATGATTTTATCATGGATGGTAAATAGCTTTTGTTTCTCTATTGGTTTGTACTTGTTTTCTTGAAAACTGATTCTGTATGAAATTAAAAACAAATTTCAGTGAGTTAATTATGAGTAGAATCACACTTTATTATTAGTCCTATAAAATATTGATTAAAATATCCAAGTAAAGTGCAATAGCTAAAGTTAGATCCTCTCTTAATTCTGAAGGATATACTTTGTTTCCTATTTTCATGATTTTATTTTATAATTTATTTAACCAGCTTTGTAAAATACAATGAAACCAAACAAATCATCTCTCAATATTGCATAGTAAGTAGAAAAACCATGTATGTTTATGCTGTGTGTACAAACCTGTCATTTGTTGTCATATTAAATACAAAAAATCTGATTTTTTGGTAGAAGGATAAATACATTAATACAGATATACATCCATATGCTGCTCAGAAATTTCTCAAGATTTTGAAGTGTGAGAACTTCAAATGTAGATTAATAAATATGTATTTAAATATTTAAACACAGGAATGCTTTTCAAAAGTGCTGAGAATATTACATTTCCCAAGTATGACAGTGCTCGCTTCTGACTTTGGGAAACAAAGTCCCTCATTAAGATAATTAAAGTATGTAAGACCAACTTTTAGCCTCATTGTTTTTAAGTTCTTTGTCCATAAGTCAGTGTTATAGCTCATTTCAACACTTTGAATGACCACCTCCTTCAAACAAAATCAAACTAATGGACTCAGAACCTGACTATTGTCACGGGAAAACCATATGAAACCCTTCTTCATGCTTTTATCACCACTGTCATTAACAATTGGCATGCATAAGAGCACATAATGCACACTAAGCAGTGACTTCTCTCTATTCCAGACGGGGTTATAACCACCTGAAGAAGAAAGCCCCAAGAGCTGCTTCTACCTCTACCTCGCTCTAAATACTTGGGCTGCTCAATGGTGGTGTTCAGTAAGACAATGCATCAGTTTCCCTGCTGAAGAAAGATGCCGTTTAAAGAAATCAGCCTTATTATGTCCCAATGACAAGCATAATTAAGAATGTCTGTCTCTGAAAGGCATAAGAATAGAGGGAAAGCTTTTGTTCACCTGAGCACACTACCATCCTTGACCCATCCAAGTAATTTAAGCCCTGGCTGAATTGGACAAGGACAGGTGTAATTGGGCCCCAGTCTCGGCTGCTTCCAGCCTTGCAATTACCCTAATAAGGTTGTCTGTGGAGGGGTCAGTAGCTAGCGGCCAGTTTGGCTGGAGCCTTCTCCAGCTGTCAACAGAAGGAGAACAAGGAGTCCATTGGGTCACGGCGCGAGACGAAATGAATGCTGGTAATTGATCTAGTGACAGCAGCGTCTGTCCTGAGACGAGAGAAACGGGCAGCTGCAATGAAAGACTTGATGCCAAAAAAAAACCCAAACAAAAAGAAAGAAAAGTCCGCAAAGAACTCATATGCTTCTGAAGACATGGCAAAGGGGGATATTACGTGGGTCTGAAAGGGCATGTAGTCATGTGGACATTAAACATGGACATTTCATTCAGCTATGCATAGCAATGGTGCCATCTCTGTTCATTTATGTGAAACCAATAAAACAGGCCTTTCCACAAGCTTTTTAGCTCTGCCCTCTCAGCACACTCCCTTCCAAAATACCCAAAGGCATTTGCAGCCTATAGGTAAGGATCCATAGGTAATGTTGACAGATGGGCAATTATGTTCCCTTGGATCTTTCCAGGAAGGTTCTGGATCTACCCTTGAAAATACTTTCCCAATTAGTGCTGTGATTCAGCGTGTATATTCTGAGCTTCATTATTTCAGGTGGGCTGAAATGTAATTTTAACTCGTCCTTCCATTGCTCTGTTCTTGTGACAGTTTTTAATTAAACATAGTCTTTAATCAATTAAGTGGCAGCTGCAAGTAATGTGTTAGTGCTCTGAATGTGTCTTTAGAAATACCCAAACTTGCAGAAAATGCAAGTTCAAATACCAGCAGGGAAGAGACTGTCTTTCATCCTTCCTTTGAATTCCATGAAATTTCCTGTCTGGGTCTACACATCAATATCTTGCCTAGACATAAGAGACAGACTTTCAAAAACAATTCATCCCTCCTCCTTTTTCTATCTGCATGGTAATTCAGGATAATAGAAATAATACTAGTAATAAATATTGAAGCTGGAGTTAAGGATTGCAGCTTTAGAGCTTGAAAACCCCTGTTTATTACTGGCAGAACCTATCTGTTTGGAAAGGGCATTGGTGGCAGTGATAAAGACTGTTGCTTACCATTACTTTGGCTGCAGGGCTAGCGTAAAATATACATGTCCCTGTGTAAAATTAGGCTTATGGTTACTTGTAATAATGGTAACAATAATAATAATTGTTATTACTCTTTATAGTAGAGGTTAGAGACTATTTTCTCTCACTTTTTACAAAGATATAGCAAATGATGTACAGCTACCCTAGTTAGACATCTAAGATCTAGTGTCTCTCTATAAGGTAATCAGCCTAGAATCTCCATACATATTTTTTTTACAAATTGAATAAATACAACTAGGAAAGTGTGAGAGAACAGAACTGCCATTATACCACTATATACGTGAGAAATGAGAACAGAGACACCAGTAGGTTATGGGTGGGATTGCCAGAAGTAAGAAGGTGGAGATGCTTACCTTCGTTATTCTCTTTAATCACTAGGGAGAAGTAGGTGACAATAGCAGGTAAGTGATTCAGCCTTTAGCAGGGGTGGCTAAGAATAAAATGAATTAAGATGAATTCTGCCTGGAGTAACCTTCTACTCTCCATCCTATCAAGGGGTGACTAGTTCAGTTGTAGATGTTGAATCTTGAGGGACTAAGGTTGAAGGAAGTCCTGCCTGTGACTTGAGCATGTTCAGACTTGGAGACTGTGGCATGGTCAGGAACAAGATTGAGTTTTTTAATGCTTACTTATGAATGAACCCAAAGAAACTAAGTGTCTTTGCAAGGGGACAGGAGAACTTGTCAGCAGGAACAGGGAATGAGACCACACGCTACTTCTCATTTCATGTGTTTTACCATCACATTCTGCATGAAGATCCACAACCCCCAAAACATTGTAATCAGTTAACCACTTCTTGGATATGCATTTCCAGCAGGATGGCAAATTGCGGTGATATGGAGTGTGAGCTTCCATTTTAGATTCATGTACGTTAAATAACCACACAGAGTGTCTGTGAGCTTAGTGCCATTGGTGATGATGTCCTGTAACTGGTGATCTGCCTAGCAGGGAGGCCACCATGCAAGACATTGACGTGGGGAACTGGACAGGCTTGCTTTGACAGGGCGTCATGGCTCCATGGACCCTATAGCTCCCTGCCAAAGGGAGTGCATGATAATAATAATAAAAAAATGTTGGCTTGCAATATTTTTCTTCTTCTCATCCTTATGCCACAATGCCAAGAAAGTTAGAGGGAACACTGGCTACCCAAATGATGGATTTATGACTACAGCTGACGCCTTTTTTCCTTTTGTGAATCACAAGTTTTAAAAAACAGGCGTGTGTCTCCTGCACAAATAGCCTGTGTTAACAGAGTGCATCAGGATCCAATGCACGTGTCAACGCCCATGACAAGTTCAGCTCAGAAACAAAGTGCTTGTCCACTAGCACAAAGCCTGACACACCAGTCCGACATCAGAATCCCTTGGGTGCATTAAACAGACTGAATTCAATCTCTTTTCCCTATAGAACACATCTGGGAGTTCAAAAATAAAGAAATTTGGGGGACTTTATCTCTTATGATGCTGTGTTTTCTTTTTTTTTTCCTTTTTTTTGCGGGTTTTGCTCAAAGAAATTCCACTCAGATGTTCTTTCTTCACCTGAAGTTTTTCTTTCTTCACCTGAAGCATATTTTATTTCAGGGTACAAACCAGACTTGGAGGGCAATCATATTTTGAGGTGACACATTTGACTTATTCCCTGTGGTACAATAAACTAATTGAATCAACTTTTCTGGACATAAAGACTATATTTGCTGGTGCAATCAGGTAGTAAGAGCTTAGCTTAGGCTGAGATATGCAAAACTTGTCTATGAAATTGGGCACCTATAGAAATGTCCTGGAGAGGTTATGACTTTTTTATCAATGTAATTCAAAAATGAAATTTATTTACACATAAGGATTTCTGTCATATGTCCAGAGAGATTTCAAAGATTTAAGGTAATGTCCTAAAACTCACCCTTGAGTGAAGAAAAATGTTTACAAGGAAGATCTAAGAATGGGAAAAGCTATTTACCATGCTGAAGATGCTACCTTAATGATTAAAAAAAATACATAGCAAAAAAAAAAAAAAAACCAACCCAAAAAAGAGAACAGTGGATAATTTAATCTTTTGCCAAAAGTGTCATAAATGGGAAAACCAAAAAAGGAATTAGCAGAAACTGAAGAATGCAGAAACAAAAACAATTTAAATTTAGAAAGAGCCATTGAAGCCAAACCATAAGAGCGTTGAAATGGATTGTCTTTCACTCCGTAGGAATATGCAGGCTACGTCCCAAAGCAGCCACAGTTTGTAATGCACACTGCTCCAGCCCACTGCAGCTTCTGGGGAGCCAGACCATGGGCAGTGGCAGTTAGGCACTGGGTCCAGTTTTAACTTTTTGTCTTCTCTGCATCTCACTTTTCCCTCTGGGTATCAGACTGTTTTCTTCCACTTTTTGTGAACTTTTCTCATTAGGTTAGAAGCCTTCTGACAAAGAGATCATCTGTTACATGCTTCTGCCATGCCTCAGGCAAAAGGACCCCCATATCTTTGTCAAAGCTTTTACAGTTGCTGTAAGAACAATATAGCTGAATCCCACATGGAATTTACTTAGTGCACATATTGATCTTATAGATGCGATATATTTGACTGCTACTGTATATACAACGATAAGAAACGGCCATGGCATCTCTCACTTTTCCCTTGGCCTGTGTTCAGATTTTTCCAAAGCAACTAAAGCTGGTCTATTAAAACACTAATGAATAAAAAGGAATTATTTTAACAGAGGGAGATCTAAAGTGCTTTTCCTTACTTAATTTTTGCAGTGGAGGACATATGATGGAGCTATTGAAAAGGCATTAAATAATCAGATTGTTTATTCTTATTCTTACAAGTACTTGACAGTACCAGTCTCACTTTGTATCCCCTATTTATAAAAGCTAAATGTACTTAATTTGCATGGGGAAACATTATTTTTTTCTTTGGAGAAACCTAAAAATAGGTTTCCATTGCTGAAATGGAAACCTGAAATGGAAAACAGGTTTCCTTTGCTGAAACTCAAGAAAGGTGTCTATAATACCCAAAACTGCATAACAGAAGACTTCAGATAGGAATTTCTGTTCCTTTATACTGTCCTCAGAGAAATTAGTGTAATTTGGATTAACGAGCAGTGAAATGACATTACTTAATCAGCAAAGCTAAAATTTAACGCAGATTTCATTTACTCTTCAATTATTTAAGATGTTAGAACATTATTGAAGTCACTGCAAAATTTCTCCTTAAAATCAACAAGTTAATTGTTGTGTGCTGTGTCTACCACAATAACACAACCCTCTCTCGACCTTTCACATTAGGTTAATTCTGCTATCACTGGTGCCTTCTTAAGTCCCTCAATAAATGTACTACAGGTAGAGATAGTCCAGGCTTCAGGGCTTCTTATTTATGATTCTACCTAACACTCTATTAAGGAACAATTCTAACACTTCCACTAATGGAAAAGGAGACTTCAGTATAAAGGAGAGGTTACACACAGACCCAAAATTGCTCTGCCCATACAAGCCAGACCTTGCTCTGAATCTGTACACCTACACCTGCATTCTGCTGACCACAGCATAGTCATCCTACTGTGTGCGCCAGTTCTGGTTGTCCTGGAGTGTCCTGGAGCTTTGGTCGCCTCCATGTATCCACATAAAACTCCTCACAGTTTTCATACCCCTGTTTGTACATAAATTACAATCAAAAAGTCCTTTTCCCTCATTCAGATTGCAGATTGGCTCATTCAGATTCTCGCTCCCTGAGCAGCAACTCAAAATTGTGTTTTATCTTCATTGTTCAGTGGGTGGTCCTCTCCACCATTATTTATTACCTGCTGACGACAGAATGATCGGTTTCCTCCTGGGCTTTTCCATGGTTCTCCTTGCTAAATGTTACTGGAAATATTCCAGCATTTTTTTTTTTTCCTTGGAATCTGCTGATTTTTTAACATTTATATGGTTTAGAGAGTTGAGGGAGGATTCTTCCCACCTATTTTTGGGAGGGCGTTTCACAGATTAAGACATCTATTTTTAGGTTTTGGCATGCAGGTGTCTCCAGGCAAGGTAAGCATCTGAGCAGTGGAGATCTAGACCGCACAACTGGTGGACCCTACAGGCACACATAAGCGTCTCCTCTTTGCTCTTTCTGATCTCACTGAGGACATTGTAGGGCTAACAAGAAGCCAACGAACCCCATGATGGCAGCCTGAAACCACCTACATCCCTGCCATTTCAGTTCAACTCCGGCTGAGCCATAGCAATGACTCTTGCTCATTTGAGTGTACTGGTTTAAAATAAACAATATCTCCACCAACCTAAAGCGTGTAACTGCTTAATAACGCCTTAGTAACTCCTTCTGGCCTTCTCAGTTGAAATTTGAAAATTACAGATAATTACAAGCGGCAGAAAAGGAGTCTTATAACAGGAAGTGCTGGACAGTGTTAATAACAGGTTTCATTAACAGATCCACCTATACTATATACAACAGCTGCATTAAGGAAAAAACCCCACAGAAGATTAGACACTCAGCATAATAGGTACTAGGTAAATAAGTAAGCAAATTGTCTACAAAACCATATAAGAATATTTTGGCTTTTTAAAATCCACATTTTAAGATGTAAATAGTGGGCTTGTGGGAAAGTCACATGCATTCTAATAGTTATGAGAGCACAAAAATCTGCAAAGAAAAAAGGTAAACTAAGATCCTGAGTTTGTGTGGTATGGCAGACCTCTACCCAAGTCAATTTTTTTTTGCTGTCCAATGGCAGTGAATGTACCCCACAGACCTCAGTACAGAATAGGTATATAACAAAACACCATATTGAATGATGTCCTTGCTTTAAAAAGAATAAGCTGTCTGATCAGATCAAATCCACAAAAACCATAGCTTGATCTATTCTTTGGATGTGCAAAATCCACAGAACTGGGGTTGCTCTCTTTGCTAGTTAAGAGTAGTGGCTGTATCTATTTCTCTTGGATAGGCAGCACACAGGGTTCACACGTTTGTCAGTGCCCAGTTGGAGAACTCAGCAATGATCTTGTGCACTTTTTGCAAATAGTTCCCCAAGACTTCTTCCACTGTCAGGAATTTTGTAGTTCCTCAGCAAATTCTGCTTCCACTGTAGAAATTAATCATGGAAAGAAAATGCTCTGGGACGTGGGTTATCTTACTTGATAATTGTACAGCTTCTGGCAGGCTGGAGTTTCATCTCACACACACCAGTTCTTTTATTCTGAAAAGTTGTCCTTTACATCCCTGTGGTTGCAGGGATCAGAGACTAGGTGGAGGTGTTCCATGTTTTCAATTTGCTGTGTAGACAAATCGAGAGAGAGTGCAGAGACTGCAGTGAAGAAGACTGTGTCAGCCATATATGGTGGATACACTGTGAATGGAGAACAGTCAGTGAGAGCACTGCATATGTTTGATTTTGCTGCATGTGTGGTTTAAAATTCACTGGAGGCTCTGCATCTCATTAGTTCTGGGCGGATCTCTCCCACCAGGATAAGCAGCCTCCATTTCATGATGGTTCTGGTCTACCTGATTTAATACAAAGTGGATGCAACAAGACTGGTGACATGTGAAAGTCCACAGGGAAACCTGATAGGATTATTCAGACAGTACAAGAGAGCTGGTAAGGTGCTCCCTTGCTCCTCATTAGTTTTAGAGACAAATTGATGAAATCTGGATTCTCTTAACAATGCTTGGCAGATCAGCCATGTTCTAGGAAGCAGAACGTAACACAGGCTTGGGCCAGGACCCAAAGACTTGGGCTATTTCTGCCTGAGCTGCTCGATCTCAACCTTGAAGAAAAAACAAATGCAGACATGATAATAAAGACGCAACAAACAAACAAAGCCCAGCAACAGCAGCGTATAAAGAAAGGTATGGAAGAATTCTAAGTGGGAGCAGTGAAACAACCATTCCCCGGAGATGTCTTTTGCCTTATGCTTTCAGAGCTCTGAGGGAGCTGGGGTTATTCAGCCTGGAGCAGAGGAGGCTGAGGGGAGACCTTATTGCTCTCTACAACTCCCTGAAAGGAGGTTGTATAGAGGTGGGGGTCGGTTTCTTCTCCCAAGTCACAGGTGACAGGACAAGAGGAAATGGCCTCAAGTTGTGCCAGGGGAGGTTCAGGCTGGATATTAGGAAAAATGTTTTCACTGAAAGGGTTATCAGACATTGGAATGGGCTGCCCAGGGAGGTGGTTGAGGCACCATCCCTGGAGGTGTTCAAAAGATGGGTTGATGTGGTGCTGGGAGGTATGGTTTAGCGATGGTGTTGCTTTTTATTTGTTGTGTGGGTGTTTATTTTTCAGAATTAGGTTGACGGTTGGACAAGATAATCTTTAAGGTCCCTTCCAACCTAGAAGATTCTGTGATTCTGTGACATTGGCCACAGATGGCACAGCCATCAATGGCCAGAACTTCCCTAGCTTTTGCTGACCTACAGGAATCTGTCAATGGTGCATAGTGGAAAGCAGTTAACCACTGTGCAAAGGGAAAGATTAATCCACCTGGAGGTGAAAGCTGGATGTTGTTTTGATGGGAAGAAAGCGAACAACATTCGCAAAAAAATATGGAGCATATGATATAATAAGGAGTGTGAATGGGAAACATAGTGAAGGAGAAAGGAGCCGTAACTCCTACATTGCTTTTGAGTGGACAGGGTCCATCATGGGCTAAGCAGTTTATTACTGATGGGTGTGTATCCTTTATGGGTATGATTTTCCCTTCAGGCATGAGCCCTTTGTTCACACTTTGGTCAGTCAGGGGAATGATGAAATATTGAAGTGTGGACTTGCATGGGCACGAAAGACGCAATGAACTCAATCTGTATTTTTATCAAAGAGAAGGCTGAGCAGTGATTTGATTTCAGTTTGCGTACACCTACATGACAAGGACACATTTGATGACAGTTTTCTTAGGACAGCAGTCTAAGAAACATCCAATAACCAAAAACAGAAGACAGAAAACCAATAAACAAAAATAGAAGACAGACAAATTCAGGTGGAAAAGAAGTAGGTTTTAACCATGAACCCAGTTAACAGCAAACTGATGCTTTCAAAAAAGTTTTTTCCCCTGTTTCTGGACAATTAAAAATAAAGACTGAAGATTTTTCCCCTGAAGGGTATGCTTACCTTCAACCTGCACTTAAGAATGTCTTATGGCCTGGGTTATGTGACAAGTCTTGCATCTTTCGTCAGCTACTCAAAAAACCTTCAGCAACCTTCTTCTTTGAGGGGATGCTTCTTAATCTAGGGTGGTGTAAGAAGTAGCAAGTTTCATAGTTTTCCTTTTCCTTTCTCTTTCCCTGTTTCTATAGGAAGCAGAGATGGTGAATAGTACCAAGCATGCCTGAATCCTCTCCTCCATCTCCCTGATTATGTCTTTTGCCAAGGGCTGTAATGAAGTAGTCAGATCAGGGAGAACAGTTTGAGTAAACTTCAGGCAGTGTACCTTCTCTCCCACACACAATTATTCCTGAAAACCATAATCTTGGCTCCGGGGAGACCTTATAG
This sequence comes from Tringa tobata, assembly GCA_033628505.1. Taxonomy (NCBI): domain Eukaryota; kingdom Metazoa; phylum Chordata; class Aves; order Charadriiformes; family Scolopacidae; genus Tringa; species Tringa tobata. Next base: position 316,105 of record JAHREE010015911.1, on the reverse strand, counting down.
CAGCCTTCCAATACCTGAAAGGGGCCTACAAGAAAGCTGGGGAAGGACTGTTTGCAAGGGCTTGTAGTGATAGGACGAGGAGCAATGGTTTTAAACTAGAGCAGGGTTGGTTTATATTAGACATTAGGAAGAAGTTCTTTACAATGAGAGTGGTGAGACACTGGCCCATGTTGCCCAGAGAGGTGGTGGAGGCCCCATCCCTGGAGACACTCATGGTCAGGCTTGCTGAGGCTCTGAGCAATGTGATCTAGTTAAAGATGTCCCTGCTTACTGCAGAGGGAGTGGTCTAGATGGCCTTTAAAGGTCCCTTCCAACCCAACATATTCTATGATCTTGATCTTGATTCTTTGATCTGGATCAGTATCCGGATCAGTCTGAAAACCATACTGTGCAGATGGAGGTGCATGAACAAAGTTGTCTACAGCTACCTTAGAGAATACAGGGCCTCTTTTAAAATTTATGTATGTATAAATATATATATATATTTCATTTTCATCGCCCAGCACTTGTCAGATGCACACTGGATCTCTTTGGCCCCATTTTCATTCTCGTTGCACACATTAGACCAACCCCTTCACCTGAATGTGCTGGCAAATAGGTGTTTGTTGGCACACCTGGAGGAGGGATATGCAGAGGGCTGGATGTTGCAGAGGAGACCTGCCTGCAAGCTGGCAGGGTTGAAGGTAAATACCCACTGAGCCATCCCCTGCAGCCTGTTTTGGCTTGTCTTGGTTCTCTGCCATGGACCTGCTGTATGATCATGAAGGTCCTAATCTGTGTCTCACACCCCAAAGTGTCCTGTGGAGATGACGATATTTCCTCACATTTCCTTAGTCCGTGGATGATCTTCCCTGTGAGTGCATACAACCCCTGGCAAAAAAAAGTAACAGTAACTGGGCTGATATTCCGACTTTATGAAAGGGTACTTGTGGGTGTCTCAGAAACATGACAACTTGAAGACTGCTTTCTCCTCAAAATGATGCAGCCTGGAATCCCTTCAAGCTCTTCATGCTAACAGCATAACAGCGCAAACGGCTTAGGAGTGAGCACGCACTGAATTACAACCTCCTCCTACAGGAACTCTGAGTTCCCTTTAAAAAGAAGCTGTTCGTTTTGCTGCTGAGCTAACATGATTAAACACGACAGGTCTGGCAGGGCTCTTCCACATTGTCAAATCCTGAACAAAAGGCATAATTTTCCTGTTTCTTACAACTCCAAACAGCCTGCTTATAGAGATGGCAATTACTCACAGGCAGCGTAACTCAAGATCTTTCCAGTGTTTATATCTCCACATGAAGCATACATTTACATGGCAACGGCATGGGACAAGACATGTCTTTTAATTTTCCCATCATAATTCATAGCATGGCCCTGCCAAAAAAACACTGGAGCTGATTACCAAGTGTGACTACGATCGGATCATTTAGCAATTTGAGTTTCCACACCTTTTGTGTGAGGCTGGGCTTTGTTTTACTTAAAGCAATAATTGCATTCTAATTTCATAATATGGGTCGTGGTTGCTTCATCTCTCTGTGCCTTCAAGGAAAAGAAAAGGTACACAGAACACAACAAACATTTTTTTTAATTAATTTTTTAAAATGAGCTAATAAATGTTTACCTGCTTCACAGGTGTGCTTGCTCCAAAGTGACTTAATTATCATTCCCACAGTCCCATAAAAAGGATCACAAAAGGATTATACACTGATGTCATCCCCAGTAATAATGAATTACACTTTTACAAAGAAGAGAGTTAACAAATCATTTTTAGGAATAAAAGAATGGCAAAGGTTTTCTAGTAAAATGTGTTAAAGAAGGAGTTAAGATTTAATAGCTTTTAATTCAGGCAGAATTTAAAAATGAAAAGCAGAAACGGATGATTAGAAACAGACTTGGACTCCATCCTGCTCAATGCTAAAATTTGCCTTCAAAGCTCCCCCAATGAACAACAGAGAAGATGAAGGCACCTCTCACATCCCAGTAGCATAGATCCAGAGCTTGTTGGAAACCCTTTACCTTTCTTCTCATCCAGAGCATGAAACTCCATGCTTCAGCTGCAGTGGTAGGGTCATGTCAGTTTATCAGGTCACATAACATGTGACAGGTCACGGCATGTCCCAGCTGGTCTAGGTTTCATTGGATTACTCATGTTCACCTCCGTCACAGCAACATGAGTTCCCACAAGTCTTCAGACCCAGGGACTTCATCACAGATCTAGTCAATCAGCTCCTACTTTCGTACCCAGACTGAACCTGGAGGAGCAGACAACAGGTAAATGGGCAGTAGGGGCCTACTGTGTGTCCAATGCATAATATCTGACCCTTCCATTTCCATGGGCTTCAGACTAGGTTTAGTACTGAGTCCTTTCCTAGAGAGTGTAGGGAATCAAGTTGTCTGAAAAGAAAGCCGAGATAACTCTCATTTAAAATGAAAAGGAAAGACATTTCAAATTTTTATAATGTTAAAAGATGTAGACTCTTTTCTATCTTTTAGGGAGCTGTGGTTCTGGTCTCGTTTTTGCCATAAATTTCTCACTTTATCTCAAACATTTGTCACTGTTATAGCTTCTGCAGTCTCTGAAGCTATCAAACAACAGTTGGTTTTTTCTGTTTGGTCTCTGCCACAAACCTCGTCTGAAACAGTCTATGTGTGTTTTCCCCAGACAAACATAGCCTCCCTTTTCTCTGGGTTATACCCCTGACATCTAGAATTTCTGGACATCAGGTAAAACCACCTCTCGTGCTGACCACCCTTCATGTTCCCAGCAATCTCCCTTTTTTTCAGCTGTGAATGTTTGCGAAAGGATTTAGAACCTGAAGGTTCCTATTGAGGTTTTGGAGTTGCAGCCATCTTTACCTGCATTCAGAGATTGTCAGATGTCTGCCATGTCAACTGGACAGATGTTCCATGAATTTCCTCTACCGTGGTGTGCTTTTGCTCCTGCAGGACACTGTGGGCTGATGTTTCTTTACATACAAGCTTCCTGCAGCCACTTTTGTGTACACATATAAGTAGCGACCATGCATAGGGGTTTGTTTCACTCACGGGTGCACAGCTCACATCATGTGCTCTATAAAGTGTCTTGGTATGACTTAAGACTTGATAGCTCTTCTTACGACATGTTCCATGACCACTTTCATTAACAATATACCTTAGCCCTTTTATGATATTTTTTATCATAGACTTCAAAGGGCTTTTAAGTTACTGTATCCTTAATCCTTCCCAGAACCCAACAGGGAAGGTAGCTAGGCACAATCATCTCTTCTTACAAATCAGCAAGAGTTGCTTATGTGAGTTTACCACAGTACAGAAGGAGCAGTGTCAAATTTAGAATCAGGATTTTAAAACATCTAGGATCTTCTCTCTTGTATGGGTCTGTAAACAACTGTGAAGAATTCAATACTTTGAAGAGTCAGTTTTCCAGAGCAGAGAAGGGCCAATATTTGCAGTTTGGCCATAACCATTTAGCTCAGAACATATTTAATGTAAAGAGTCTGCTTGTGCCCCTTTCTAGCCAAGGAAAGAAAAGATTCCTCAGTCCATTATTTAAACCATGCAACAGACCTCTTCTTTGAATCAAGCCCTTCTTTTTCTCTTGTCTATACAGACCGTTCACAGTGTTAAGCTTCCTAGTGTAGCTATGTAAAGGTAGTACAAATATCCTTCTCTAATGCTCCGTGATTGAAAATAACCCTTTGCTATCACCCATTGCACAATGCTCATGCCAGCTGCACAAGTAGAATAGGTTCCAATTCCAAATAATTGCTGGCTTTTGGTTTTGACATACTGAGTAGGATTCATTTGCCTGAACACAGGCATTTCGGGCATATATGTGAGATATCACACTCTCACCAGCTGCTGCAATTGCAGAAGTAGCACAGGTCTCCCAGAAATCCTGCATTACATCACAGAGGTCTCTCGGCTTCTCCAGGGTACTCAAATAGCCCAGGCACCTGTGTTTAAGCAACCTAGATCCATCCGTTTGTAACCAAGCTCTTTGATGTCATCAGAAGGCATCAACTATTCTTCTTGGAAATTTGATAATTCTATTTCTTCATCAGTTGTCCATGGGCCAGTAATTCAAAGAACTAGAATGACCCCGGTTCTCATTTGCTAAATCCTCGAAGCAACTTAATGTAGCTTTATGGTCTGTCAATAATTACACTGTGAAAGCTTACGAAATAACAGAAATATGTTCCTGCTTTTAAACACACCATGGAATTGAACCCAATTTTCTTTCCATTTGACAGTTTGAATAATTGTTTATTCCTTGTTTTGGGCTTTGACTTTCTTGGGGTCTGAAAAATAACTAAAGTAAAACATGAGTTTGTGTATGCGCTGTAACTGTGTCAAGCATAATATTCTGATTTGAAGAGAGTTAACATCAAATTAGCACTGATCAGTAATGATTTCTATGGATACCTCAGGGGCATTTTTCTTTCAAAAGGCGAAAACTCCCACAGAATTACCCATTTTTGGCAAATGCTCTGTCTGACAGCAGTTACTCTACTGTCTGTAGCTGTAGCTCAACATTTTCTCTGTTGTCATCTATGCCCAAAGAAACAGGAAAAAAGAAGGCAGACTGAACAGATCATGGCCATATTGTGTACTTATTACGATGGGAATGCCCTTCAGCTCTGGCTTTGCACATGGCATTTCAGTCTTTACCTCTCAATGTGTCACAAGACAAGCAAACGAATGAAAGATGAAGAAAGGGGAAAGGGTATATCATCACTTTATTTCCTTAAATTGTCTAAATAGTCATTCAGTCTCACCTATACTAAGTCAACTTCTTCAAGAAATCCTTGAGAGAAAGAAGCACTTCCAGAGACTAATTCTGCCCTCTGGTCCAGGCATCTATTCAGTGACCTGTGTGGCTGACTGCCTATAGATGGCTATAAAATAAGAAAAATGATTCCTGCCCTTAGTGACTTGCCAAGGTCATTCAGGAAACCGGCAACAGAACAGGAATATAACTGATCTGCAGAGTCCTAATCCAGAGCCTGATCCAAAATGCACCTCTCCCTTGTTCTCCAAGCAGAGATTGCAAAACCTCCTTCACAAGAGTATCACAAATATTAAATTCCACATAAATTTTATCACCACTGTTGTGCAGATGAATTCAGAGTTGTTAGATGAGTAAACCAAAATAGACAGTGAATCCACCTAACCATTAGCATGCAGGAAACAAATGAGAGGCTGGCAAGAAATGTAATTTCTTTTCTTTTTCTTGTTCCATGCTTCTGTCCATTCCCACAACTTGCTTCTCCATAGCTCAGCTAATTTTTAACTTGGAAATATGATGGGTAGTCTTCTCCCATTGTAATTGTGGGGTCTCAGTTTCATTGCTTTCCAATGGAAATGCTATAGGATGTCTGAAGCCCCTACACAAGACTAGTAGAAATAACACAAAGTCCAGGGGAGACCCACAACTTTCTGAAGAAACAATGAAAAGACAAGCAGGACATCCCAAAGCACTCCAGTTGGGAATGGATGTGATTAGACAATGGAAAGGGTGGGCTACAGCTCACAGTTTAAGACATCTTCATGTAGGTGATTTAGATCATCCAAGCTCCCATTATAATTAATGGAGATCTAGTGCTTAGTTCAGGTGTCTAAGCATAGCTGCTATTCTAGCACTAATTTAATGCTATTTACCTCAGTTTGAAAAGCCTTTAAATTTCCATGTTGAAAGAGACTAAAACTATTCTGATATTACAATAGATTTTTCTATGGCATGATAGACCAGAACAACTGTTTGTCTCGATGTTGCTTTCCAGTTGAAGCAAGAATCTGTTCAGGGAAGGTGCATGTCTATGTGGTTTGCAAGTGTCTCCAGCAAGATAATCACAATGACCCTTTCTGGCCCCAATATATATCTATTCCATCACTGGTCTACAAATTTTACAATGCAGAAAGTCTGAGAGACAGAGAGAGATGGGGAAAAAAGAAGAAAAATTTAGATGGCAACTGCATTGCATAACTAGCAATCATCATAATAGAATTACTGACATTATGGGCTGCTAAAGGAACAGTTAGTAGCTTGTCTCACTTGTCTGTAATTTACTCTGTGTCTATTTAGCCTTGATGTACAACCTAGGTCAATTGCTGTGCCACTTTCCTATCTTCCTACTTCTGAGTTATAGAGAGAAATGTGTGCCTCATGAATGACTATCTCTCCTGGTCAAGCTTGTCTCTCATGCTGTTCGGCAGTGCCATGTGTTAATAGATAGTGCTGAACAGTTAATATCACCAGCTAATTGGCAAAGCACGTGTGAAGCAGATGTATTTAAATATAGAACGTGGAGGCTGAAGGAGTAACTGAAATGCATAAGTGATAAGGATTTATTATTAGAACAGATTAATGAGCCGACCTTTTTTTTTTTTTTTTCTCCCCTCCTTCATCTCTCCCCTGCCCGAACGTATTTTAATTCTTCCCTTTCTGGAAGATTTTATTCCACTGTTGAGAAAAATGTGATGGATAATTTTGTGTTGGTTGTACGGCAGCACCTGGAAGACCAAACCATTTGTTCCATGTACTGAGCGTGTGGTATTTGTGGAGACTCAGGTCTGTAGGAAACCAGTAACAACCAATTTACAAATTACAGATGAAGAAGGGATATGTGATGAAGGGAGAGAGATAGAGATGTGTATTTGTCCTAACACAGATCGGTTGTCTCAATGATCCACAGTATCAAACCAGTATATTCTATTCCCTTTAAAAGATCAGCTCAGCTTTTCAATGCCTTTATTGTGAGGCCTCCCAGTTCCACAGGCCAGTCTTCTCATGCCTTGGCTGCATTGGAAACAGAGGTGTTTTCAGTGGTATCCTTGCTCCCACATTTAGTGCCCATGGAAACTTCCAAGACAACTAAGATAGTGGTTTCAGAATTAGGAACTGGAGTTTTGTCGAGATGCACATCCTTCACTTCGCCCTCATATAGGGAGCTTTGGGCCTTAGACCTCTTCCATGGAGATTGCCTTCCAGTCTGAGATACCTGGACTGCTTTGTAAGCATCCGTTATGCCCACTGAAGTCACTGTGTGTATATCTGCTTTCTCCATGTTGCATCTGGGTGATACTGTGGTGAATGTAAGATTAGCATTTTCTTAAGACGAAAGTCTAAGTTAGAACTTAAATACTGATCTTGAATGAAAAGCAAACAGAAAAATCCATAAGGAAAGATGCATTTTCCCCGGTGCTGTTCTACTCAGCCTACCATTGCTCTCCCCACTGTTTCACCAAGTGGCTGGTAGCTGGGCAATAGGCACAACAAGGCAACTCATCATGAAAATTTAGTCCTGTACTTAATTTAAAGAATCACACCCATGCTTTTACTTGTTCATGGCTTAATGCTTACTGTCAAGAGGTTGTGGTCCCCCAGCTATTGGATTCAGCGGCAAAACACCTTTCCTTGAATTCAGCCTACAGACAAGAAAATGGAATTTATTCATTCTTGAACTGGACATTTTAGAGTTAACTCACTTCTCGTTATCAGGCTTTCAATTCCAAATAGGTGAGGTTAGTCTTTTATTGATTTACTAAATGGATTGATTTCAACCATATTTTACTTGGTAGTATGTCTCTGCAAGACATCCAAGTTATGTGCAATCTAGAAGGCCTGGAGATGCTTTTGCTGTGACGAGATCCTGAGCAGGCATGAGTCCCAAGCAGACGTAGATTTTTTCATTCCTGCAGTTTCCATGGGAAGGAGACCCATGTACATGGATTAATTAGGGGGGGTGTAACACATCCCATCTTATCTCTGATCAGGACAGGAGGGGACTTTGATACCTTGGTACAACACGGGGTGTCTGTATCTGCATCTGCATTCATTGCCTGAGCTACACACAGACTCAGTAGACTTTATCAGGCTTATGAGATAAGGACCATATTCAAATAACTTCCCAAAAATCTACTAAATCTTCTGCAAATAACCTTCATTTTTTGTTTTATTTTCATCTTTAAGACAAATGACTACATCTATGTGGAAAATCACATAAGGATCCAAATCATCCCCAGTTATACCCATGAGACTGCATGAAAATTAAATAAGGGCAGAATTTTCCAGCAAACAGAAGTTTCTTTGGGTTTATCCCATACTTTGCAACTTGCAATGGTTCAGTGATGTGATGTAGAGTGTTATCCATTGCAGGATTTACTTAACTGAGTGTGGTTTTCAGCACACCAAAGCTCCCCTAAGCTGCAGTTTTTGTTTTTATTGTTTGGGTTCTGTTGGAAACATTTACAGTTATTCTAACATCACCCTTCATAAACAGATTACAATTGCAAATTGCACTATGGGGAAGTGGTAAAAAATTTTGGGCAGGATTAAGGTAATCCTAAAACAAGCTAATAAAAAACACATATAAGTGCTCTATTTTTAAACAGAGACAAGATGAGACACATAATTTCTTTCAATAAGTTTTCTGGAGCAATAAACCTTTAAACCCAACATACAATATATATACATGGTTGCGTGTGTGCATGCCTGTGTGCATGGGTATTTTCTTAAGCTTCCCTTTGCCAAGATACAAAGCCCAGCTTGTCAGAGTTACATCACGTTTGTAAATCTCCTCTTCACTGAAATTTGTCTGACATCAACCTCCAGCTCATGTAAGCGTAAGTCTTCTTTGGCAGAAGAATGTTTGGGTTTTTCTTTTTTTTCAGAACCTATTTCTCGGAAGGTGGGTTTTTTAAATTATTATAATTTTATCAACTTTTTTCATAGAGGTAATAAAAGGGACAGGGCAGAGATAAGAATTGAATGTTTATAATAACTTTAAATCTTGCCCTCTTGTTATCTATAACCACAACACCAGGAAATAGAGGGCAGATTATTTTTCAAAGCTGATGCTATAGGCTTGAACTATTTTTTTTTCTCTTTTGAAACACGTGGTTTCATATAGGTGTTTTTCTCTCATTACTTGATTAAGAGCTGAGTTTTATCCCTGTTGATGTGAGTGACAAGAGCATTGCTGGCTTCAATCAAATGGAAAGAAGTGTTTAATACATATGATTGCAAGCTCCACCTGAGTTTCTAAAACAAGGGGCAGATCTTATGCAGATAAAAAAAATGCCATTGCTATATGGGGCAATTTATCCTGCCCCTAAGGCAGAGTTGTCATAACTACATGGTGCAAATTGTTGCAGCTTGAGAGTGGAATTGCTACATCCCTATCTTGTAATGAAGGTAATTTATATTGGCTGAAAACCTACCCCAGTGATTTAGATCCTGATCTTGTTTACACCAAGGTTGATGGCAAAATTGCTGGTGGATTCAAATGAAAACCAAAGTCAAATGCCACTGAAGCCTCCAGGAGTATTACAATTGACTTGAAAGGCAACCAAGAGAATGGGTGCACTTATGAATTCACTGTCATGGAAATTACTTGAAGGAGGCAGTTCTGCCTGGATTACCACCATATGACTTCACGTGGTCACACAGTTTTGCCTGTAGGATCCATCTGGATTTAAGACAAACTCAGATTCTTTGCTCTTTTCACCTCCCTGCTTCATTATGTCTGGACAGCACACTAATTTGTGCCGTGTGTGAGGAGTTCCACCACAAACACTCTTAAATCTTTAGGCCTTTTTCTTTTTAATTATGGCTTCCTATTTTTTACTGACACCTCTTTAATCCTGAAAAGATAATGCACTGATCTCAAATCCTGCTTCAGGGTGGCAGCTAATTGCATATTTGGCCAAGCACTGGACTTCCTTCCTTGTAATATTTGTCTCAAGTGCTACATGAAAGCAATTTGTGGTGCATTTTGCTAGCCAAATGTATTTAATATTACATATTATGAGAATGTTATTAAAGCAAAAACTTTTGTTGTTCTCCAGCCAAACACAAAGGACTCTTTTCCCTTGTCTAAAGGAGTTTCAAAGTTAAAACTTCCTGCCTCTTCAAGCTTCCAGCGGTGTCCTGACCTTAATGAACTGGGAAAGGCTATTTTTCTCATTCCAGGAAGAAGCTGTAGATATTTTCCATGAGAAGGTGTGACTACACTGCGTCTGGATACCTCTGAGCTAATTCCAACTAACTTGTTTGGGTAGTGCATACAGGAGAGTGCAGAAAAAAAGCCCGAATTGCAAAGCTTACCAAAGGAGCAAAGTTATAACTCAGCTAAACTCTCTGCCACCAGCAATGCCTGAGGAAGCTACTTTCAAGCTATACATGTTGCAGTCACATCATAACCTTGTCTGAGCTGTGCACCTCCTTTCCAACTCCTTTCAGCTCACCTTCTAGGTGTAGTCTCCGATTCTTGCTTTCCCTGACTCAAACCATGCAAGAACCTTGCCTGTTTACTTGCCTATTTATTGTGAGGGTGGTGAGACACTGGAACAGGTTGCCCAGAGAGGTGGTAGATGCCCCATCCCTGGAGGTGTTCAAGGCCAGGCTGGATGGGGCTTTGAGCAACCTGATGTAATTGAAGGTGTTCCTGCTCATTGCAGCGGGGTTGTCTAGGTGACCTTTAAAGATCCCTTCCAACCCAAACTATTATATGATTCTACTCTACGGAAAGTATTCCTGCATCAAGTTAGGTCTGCACACGTGCCAGAAATCTCGTAACAGAAACTTCATGTCTGTGATCTACTGAGGAGATCCTAATGGCCTCAAGTTTGCACCAGCAAAGCACTCTGTAAAGTTCTGATATTTACTCTATATTTAGCGTAGAAAAGGGATTTAAAAATTCCCACAGGAGAATCACTGGAGCGAGTAACTCAGTCTGTGGTAGGAGGAAAAAGGCAAAGAGGGTTGTTGAAGACACCAGGAGAGATGGAATATGCACCAAAATAATGATCAAACTCAGTTGGTCTTCATATGTGGGAGATGTGACAAACTGCTTAATCAAAAGATTGATTGAACGGCACCCATGTGCCAAACCAACATCCTCAAGACCACATCCTCAGAGAAAGGCAGCCTTGCACACTGGAGCAATAACATGGGGCTGGTGTAAGAGGGACACAGCCATTGTCCCTGTCACTGGCAACATCCTCAAAATGAAGATGACCCACTCCACAGAGCCATCCCTGTCCCAGGATGATAGTTACAGTGAGGGCTTTGTCCACACTGCTCAAACTAGTCTTCCCCCAGATGGACTACATACATCCATGCTAGACTGCACATGGCCCATGTCTCCTTGGATTCCTTTGTAGCCCACAGATACAATTATTTTTGTATGTATGGAGATGTTGACTTCAAACTACTCAAAATACTGTGACAGCCCACTAAAGAGGCGGACAAGGTGGTGTAGCCATCCAAAGATACTGCCATGAGGACACGAGGTGATATCAGCAGGTTGAAGACCCACTGGAATTATGTTGGAGAGGAGGTATCCAAAGCTGGTGTGATCATACCCACACTGTTTATAGAGAACAGTCCTTGGAGTGAGCTATCCCAGAGCTTTGCCCAGGGAAGCAGTGAGTTTGATGATGCAGATACATCCCCTGTGTCCACATAATGCTTTTCAACAGCACTAATGGGTCTGTGTCACTTCCAGCTTAAGGCTGGCTCCTCTCCAAGTTGGGAAATGCCTGGACAGAGTGAGCTTGGGTTCAGAGAGAAGCGCAGTCTCTGTTTGCTCACCTCCTGCAGCCGGGCTCCCTCAAACACCAAGAGATATATGTTGCCAAGTCCTATTTCGTTTTGGATTTTGTTTTAGGTAAGTAACATGAGAAAGGCCCACAAACCCATCTTTCTGTTCAGATGGCACAAGACGAGTGGAAATATGATGTATTTCACTCATCACTCAGGCTTTTAAACTAGTGTAAAATGATGATTTTGAAACATTAGCTTTTTTTTCCTTCCATTTTGCCTTGACCTGAATTTAGAGAACCGACAGATTCTTTCCACCTTCCCTCTCCCCTGCAAGAAAAAATAAAGTTTTGTATTTCAGCAATTTTGATGTTATTGTACTTAAAAGATCCAGTTGGAAATGCAATGAATATCTTGTTGATGACATCCCAGTGACAACTGAAGTTAATAAGGGTTGTAAAAAGTCATTTACTTCAATTGACTTATTGAAAATGCACAAGGGCTGTCAGTTTCATTAATGCAAAAAATGTAGGAAAAACCCTGCTCTCTTTTCTTTCTTCCTTTCTTTTTGAAGTTGCAAATATGTTACGAATAAACTGCTAAATAGATTTAATATTTGACATAAAGAACCTCTGTCCCAGATGTCTGACATAATTTATAAATTACTATGCTTACAGAAAATGTGTTATTGCTATGTGACTTTACCTTATTTTGTGGTAATGACTGGATATTATTCCTTGAGCAACAAGGAATAAAATAAACCACCAATAAATAGGTAATGTCCTGTAAAACACAGATATCAGCACAAATTCCATTCATATTTGGGCAGTGCAGGTCAAGGTTCAGTTATATAGTGAAAAATTTAGCATGCCCCTTTTAAGGGTCTGTCTTCAAATATTTTTAAGCCATTCCCTAATTTTGTTAAAGCTTTGGAATCGTGTTTTTTAGGGAAGACAACTCATCAGAAGCCACCTTGTTCCCTCTTCTGTAAAGTGAGCATACTTTATTGTTGCACTAAGTCACTCACAAGGATGAGAAACAATGTCTTTAATGCTGAAGATTTCATCCATGACAATTAGAATTCCTTTTTCCAGTGACTGCATTTTCACCTACAGATCCCAAAGGTCACAGAGAGGTAATGTTTTCATTAAAACATACCTGCTAAGGTGACCTAAGCCTTAACATAAACAAAGTCTTTTAAATGCAGACACCTGAAATACCTTGGTTTTCAATCCTGGCTCCAGTGTTTGAATCTCAAAGGTGAAGAAGGCATACCAAATTCCTTTGAAGCCCAGTTTTCTAACCCTAAACTACTTACTTGAGGTAGATTTCCAATTGAAAACAATTAACCATGCATGTGGAAACTACATTTTAAGCAAATTTTAAATATGCAGTGTTACATGTGTATGTGTATTTCCAATTTGTAAAGACAGGAATTTTTAAAGTAAAAATATCCCAGGTTTTATTTTATAAATATAGCACATGTTTTTATATGGACAAGTATTATAGACTTTCTATCAACTAAGGTAAGGGAGGGTAAACCCAAGAAGGAAACTTTCAGTAGAGCATGAACTCATAACCAGAGGTTTCACCTCTGCTCCTGGCTGGCACACAGTCCATATCATGCTTCCTCCAAGCTCCTCTGAGAGGCAGCTGCCAGATTTATTTTCCTTCTGTTTGTACAAGGAAGCGGGATAAGTCTAACCTTAAGGATTTCTGTCCCCACATCCTCACTGATCTTCTCTCCAGCAGCTTCTATTTTTCCTTTAATTATTCTGGTTTTGTCCTATAAAGTATAAATTGTCTGTGTGCATGTTCCTGTCGTCTTGCCTGTGGATGGGAAGTACAAAACATTCAAAACCTGTGGTTGTTGATAAATGGTGAATACAAGGCAGCAGGAGGGAGTAGGATTCAATATTTCTTCTGAGACATCTCGCTTACCAAATATGTTAAAAATGGCCAAAAATCATGGTTTACAAGGGAAATATTTACAGCTGCAGCAGGACTTGTTCACACTTTGCTAATAAATGAAGAATTATTTAGGAATTTTTCTGCAGCTCACATCTAATCTGTTGGATGGTTTCACCCTTTTATTAGTAGAGATCTATGTAGTGACCTATCTGAAATGAAACTGGTGCTTATAATTGCTGTAAATTTCCACCTTAAACTTCAATAAAACACGCAACACATCTGGAAAGTTTGCAGTTTGAAGGAAAAAGGCACCATGCTTTAGTAGATAGGGGTGATTTTGATGTAAGAAAGCTTCTTTGATAAACAATATGTGGGACAGTCTAAATGCTACTACTAACTCCTGTCTGTGCATTAGGTGTGTGGAAAACCAAACTTCCTCAGATAATGCCCAAGATGACTACTTAGTAGAGAAAAGCACCTCTAGAGGAAACCAGAGGGAAGTGCTCCCTAACTTGATCGTAGCACCAAAATTTAAGGTCTTAGTTGGATAAAGCATTCCTCTGCTGGCCTTGAAACCACCTAACTATCTCCATTCATAGAGTCATAGAATCATAGAATGGTTAGAGTTGGAAGGGACCTTAAAGATCATTGAGCTTCAACCTCCTGCCATGGACAGGGCTGCCCCCCACTAGGCTAGGTTTAGACTAGGCAATCTCCATTGCCCCTACAGGCAACTTAGTTAAGGGGAGATTCTCATAAAATAATTTTAGATATCTAAATTTCTTCAATTTTTTTTTGGTCAAGGGAAATGGAAAAATATAGCAGCCCCCTGAAGTCTGAAAGGACAGGAACAACAGCGAACTGAGGTGGTGGTCTTCAAACTCAGGAAGAACTTGCTCATTAAATGCATAGCTGCTTCTTGTTAAATGTTTCAGATGTAGAGATCAGAGTGTAGTCAACTTTTCCACTTAAAGGTTTAAACCCATTCTTTTTTGGAAAAGCTAATTCTACTGCTTTGTAATAACATGGTCTTTGCAATGCGGCAAGTTCCATTTTTGTTCAGTCAAGCCTGAATCTTCAAGAACAGTAAAACTGCTCAATAGTAATAACTAGATAATTATAATTCTCATATTAAAACTAAAACTGGCCATATCACTGAACTGATGTGCCGTGTAAAATACAGGAGGTGGTAAAACTTTTATTATACAGTTAAACAGTGTAATGATTTAAGAAAATAATAGGGCTGGAAGAAAAAACTGGAATGTGGCCCTGTCTTGAAAACATCTACAGGTCTCCTTACCTGTATACTTGTTCTGTGGAACATAAAGGGATTGTCCATATGTTTAACGTCTGCAAATACACGCCTGAATTGGGTCTACACAAGGAAGGAAAATGAAGCAAAAAATTAATTCCAAAGAAAGGAATCTAACAATTCAAGTCTGTCTATATTAAAACTCTAATTTAGGAAAAGACTGAGTGAATACATGTGTGACAAGAATGCCAATAGCAGAGGGTGAAACTGCCTTGGCTCTTGATCCAAAGTCAGTGGAGGCCTGTGGACTCCAGGGGGGTTTTGTACTAGGTCCTCAGAGATCCCTCAGAGTAATCTCAACAATAATGAAAACTGCCCAAAGAAATTAAATAGGTAGCATTGCCATGGCTGGCTTTCCTTTCAAGAGGTAACTGATTTCTATGATCATCAGTGGAGCTACATCAATCACACCAGCTACAGATCCATCAGGGGCCCAGATATGAATTTCTGGTGGATTTGCTATGCTGGATGGGGTGGGAAACAACAGGAATCTGCTCTGGGATGCTCAATCCTGGCTTTTCATTTCTACTTCCTCAGAGTGTGGGAAAATGAGAGGGCAAATAAGGTGAACAATCTTAATCCCCCATTCCGTGATGCTTAGATAGGTCAGTGACGTAGGAATATGATTATGCCAGAGAAGACTTAAATATCTACTTGTGCTGAGCTGGGAGTCCCTTGAGAAGGTCTTTGTGAACTGCTATGGGTAAGTCCAGGTTGAAAACTGAGGGTCACAGAAACTATTTGCTTTAAAGAGGAACCTTGGTTCATAAAATGGTTTCTCTTATTTATTTTGATTTGATTTTCTTATAGCTTTTCATGTTCTGAAGGGGGGGGGACGGGACTCTTTGCTAGGGTCTTTTCTTATATGTTTCCTACATTTCACGCTTGCAGTCTCAAAGGCTCTGAAAACAGATGTCTGGTTTTCAAAGCAGGTTTTATTTTTTTTTGGCAATGCCAGACATTTTACAGTAGAAAATACAAAACAAAAACAAAGCCAGTGACTTCTGATGTCTTCTGTTTCCTTATCACCCTTTGTTATGCTTGTTAATCAGGGTGACTGGGAGTATTTTAAACATTTAAAATGTATACATTTCTCCCCCACCAAACATCTGTTTATTTTACAACAACATGAACCTTGGGAAAAAAAAAAAGTAGCTGCTATTATATATTTTTTTCAAAGTGAAGAAGTAAACATGCAGCTTTCACATTTGCTACATCAAACGGATGCTATTTATTTAGTCGCTTGAGGCAGGAGGCCTGATCAGAAGAGAATTTCTTTTATGGCCTAAGGTGGCGAACTATTTTTAATAAGAACAATGCTTAAGGAAAAGAAAATTCCTAAAAACCTTCTTCAATCAGTTGAAGAGGCGAGAAGGGAAATCCCCTCTTGTGGTAAGGAAAGGTAATGAGCTACTGCTCCATAACACATCCAGCCTGGGCCACCTCAACCTTCCTGCATTGGAGGAGGGAGAAGATGTGTCACCAGGCATCATCTCAACTAAAAATAAACATAAAAACACATCACAAGAACCACATGCTGAAAAGTTCCTCTTTCTCCCATGTGTACAAGCAGAGGTGGGGGCAGCTACATCAGCTCTTGATGTCTGCGCTGGGGACATTGCCAAGGAGATGATGTCCAACCGCTCATTCTCTTCCACAGCTTCATGCTTGTTTTGCTCAATAGTGCATGCCCAAGCATTCAGATACTCAAAAGAAAATAAGAAATGCTAAAAATAACACATGTGGAATTTTATTTATTGGCCTCCCACAAGCAAATGAAATGGTCCAAGACAGGGGTAGCTATCTGGGTGAAAATCATCCAGGAACCAGCTCAAGCCTTGTTCCTTAGCCTTATTCAGTTTATGAGTATAGACATAGCCCAAGCTCTTCTTATTTTAAACTACTTGGCCACAACATGCAAGCTAGAAATTAGAATCAGTTGAATGAAAGCTGATGCAAACAATTTCAGAAACCAAGATTATTGAACCCATCATCAAAAATCATAGGACTCACAATAAAAACAAGACATAAAGGTTTTGGTTTTATTTTTCAGAGATAAGCCTTAACTTGAGACAAAAATACATTTGTCACTTGATTTCTGTTTTCCAAGTAAGCAATTAATTATGAGTGTAAAATCAGGAAAGATGACTGCGCACAGCCAAACAAATACACAATTTAAATGTGCAACAGTGCAAATATTTTAAGAATTCAAAATTTCTTTTAGACTCATTACTATATTTGGATAACAGAAAAGATTATGGAAACTATAAACTGAGTTTTTAAGTAAAAAAAAATGTTGGAGTTTTACTGTTTATACCTCAGAGTTTGTAGTATTTCAAATGGTCTTTTAACCACAATGAAAACTTTGTCTTACAACCACATTTCCCAGAAAGTGTTTTAGTTTTCTTCTGCATACAAAACTCTCCGAATAAACAGATAGTCTGCTTTGCAACTCATCCCTTTGGTGAGAAAATGCACTCTTGCTATCTTGACTAACAAATAATAACCAACATGTTAATGCGAAAAGATAAAACAAGACTCTGAAATGCTCATTTGGGTCAAAATGAGTTTATTTCCCAGGGCATAGGGAATCCCAGCTGAATTGGTTGCTGCAGTGACACAAGAAACATGCAAACTGTGCCCTCGATTAGAATCTGGGAGAGAGAGATAAAAGGTTTATCTGTGTGACGAGAGCTGTTTGATGGACTAATAGATGACACTTTTTTTATGTTTGCTTAAATCTCACAGCTTCTGTTGCTGCTTTGTCACTAAAAAGAAAACCTCCCACAAATTAATAGCCTTGCCTTTCAAGGAAGGCTTTCTGGCCAACAAAAGTGATGGGAGCAAATATGTAAATATCGTTAATATTTTGCATCAAAAACACATGCAAAGGCATAGGGGTGTGTGTGCAAATGTTTAGGTGCCGTCACACAGCAGTAACACGTAGATCCATCCCTGTGTGGTTGGTTACGTGTGTTTGTGTTTCATGTGCACTTTAGCAGGTGAAGATTTTCAAGCACTCCTGTTTGTGAGCTGGCAGAACCATGTACGGGCAAGCACTACTGTATGAACCTATGGCACTAATTTGAGATACATATACATGTATATGCTATACATATATGTGCCCAAACATAAATACGTGCATCTATTTATTTTCACATATCATTATGTATGCATACAAATATAACCAGACTGGCATGGGGTAATGTACTCATGCATGTTTATATGTACAGATATATCAATACAAATATATTTTTATTTGTATAATGCATGTATGTGCACTATATACGCATATGTATTAAATAACACATATATTATTATGTGCATATGCAAAAAATACATGAAAACCTGAGTTTAAGTAGGGTTTAATGTATTTTAATCTCTGTTTTGTGTTGGACAAGAGGCTCTAGTGAGACACTGTGATGATCTGATGTAGTTCAGATGTGTTCTTGGTATGACTTCAGAGTGGTCACAGTCACTCCACGGTGGACTGAATGAATCAGGTAGATGGCTCTAAGTGAGAGATGAGATGATAGAGGAGCACACCTTGCAAAATGTAATGGGGATAAGGAACATAACCAGCTCCTTAATCAGATTTCCCAGATTACCGTACTGTATTTGTTTATGGGTTTAGTGTGGATAAAAGCTGCTGCCTCTTCTCCTGAAGTTCCTTCAGCTACTTCCTAGAGCACACGGCCATAACTCACTCCCACTCACTCCATAGTTAGATGTGAAAAGACCTACAGGGAAAGACCTTTGCTTCAGAGGCCTTCATAAATTCTGTCAAAGGACAATAATCCTCCCAAAGATTAATTTAGCCTTTGTTTTCCTTTAAAAAAACAAAACCGGGGGAATTTCCCAGGTGTTGTCAGAGTTGAAGTTGCATACGGTCATACCCTATGTACTGCATCACTAAGCACTTACCAAAGCAGAATTAACACTGCCAGCAGCTTTGGGGCATGTGTCTTTTGCAAAATATTGTAACCAAATAAACCAACAGACTTCCCTAACCTGGAGTTCATGGCCTGCTCCTCAAAATCGTATTCAAGTACATAATTTATAATCAAACTAAATGCTTTTCACCGCCAATTTTGTTGAGTTTTAGTGGTTTCCTCAAACTGGGCCCAGAACATGATAAATGATCAGACACGTGGCCTAAGATGACTTTTCACTTATCTGATTCTTCAGCTAGCTGGAAATGACAGTGGCTTCCCAGTAAAGCTTGCAGCAAACCAAAAGCTACTGTAGGTCACATCAAGAGCAGTTTTACTTTCTAAATGGTGTTATGACTCACAATCTTTTTGGATTTTGATAAGACTGGTGACATTTCCCTTTGCCATTGCTCCCTCCCCTCTGTCTCACCTGGCTGCCAGATGAAGTCTGTCACAAATATGACCAGGTGGCCTGTTTGTTCTGCTGTTTCATAGCCTCAAGCCAGTGTGGTATAACTTCCTGGATAGGGCTACCAGGATGTGGCATCCAAAGATCTAATCGTTATCTTCTCCTACTATCTCAGGGAATGAGTCATCAGCTAAGGGGCTTGAGGGACAACTGGTCATGGTGCGGCTTCGGCTGTTGCAGCTGCATGGGAACCAGATGGGTGGTACTGAGAACGTATCTTATGTTCTACACACCCATCAGTATCCACAGCTTGCACCTCAGTTACATTTCCTCAGTGGCTGGCAGTGGAAAATGGTCACTTTTAGAGCCAAGTTAACCTTGTCACAAAATAAACATGTAGAATAGGCCGTATTAATCATGTATTTCAACTATCAGGGGATCTCAGGAAGATTGCGCGGGATGTAGACAAAATTAAGCAAAGTGAACTCACTCCTCAGTAAGTGGAAATCTTAAGACTTTTGTTCTGTCACAGTAGTAGAGAGCTGATGAGCAGAAATGTGTTAATTAACAATAACTCATCTGGGTTAGAATGTAAATTTGTGTCCCAGGTGCTCTGAAGTTCTCCAAGCAACATTTTGCACTACTTAGTTCCTAGAAGCATCAATGGAAAATATTTATATAATGTGTGTGTATATATATGTATACGTATGCATACATGAATATGTATATACATACGTGTGAGAGCCAAAAAAGTTAACTAAAATGAAAATGCACCAAAAATGAACTAACAGAAGTTACTCTACATAAAGCAAATCTGTTCTCCATGTCTACCTTAATCCATATATTGCAATTAAATCCACTTCTCTGCACCTCAGTCTATTCACTACATCAAAGCCAACCCACTAAAAGTACTTATTTCACAGTAATTCAGCTATTAATTGGTGTTTTCCTCCCCTGCTCCCCCCATCTCAGCCCTCTCACTGTCTTCCTGGAATGATTTATCATGAATGGTGAAAATTCCCATGTCACCTTGTAGGATAGAGTAACTAGAAAGTGTGAATGGCATTTGGAAGGACTCATTGTCTGATTTATGTGATGCCAAAAATAAGCACTTCTGCTCAGGCTCAGCCTTGTTAACAAATTTCTTCATCCGCAGGCAAAGCAGTCACTGCTGCCAAATTATGCAGTAATGCAGACTCAGCAGGACTAGTTCTTCTTCAAATCATAGTGCCACTGATTTTATTTTTTTTCACTTACTCTTGATTTACATCTGTTTAAGGGTGGGTGAATGAGGTCTAATGACCACCAGAAATGTTGCTTTTGATTTATACTGCTGAGTGAGCATCAAGCTTACTATTCCAGGGAAAATCCACCTGAGCCATATTATATCTTAAAATATGCTGGATATTAAAATGACAAACTTTGATTTTCTTTTTCTTTCAACTGGAGCACAAGCAGATATTAAAAAAAAAATGTTTTAAATATTTCTAAATGTGTTCTCATAGGAAGAAAAAAATTGCAATGCTATGGAAATGCATTATATAGTCAAGAATTGAAAAATACCTGTGGCTTTAAAGTTTTTTTATTTTGTAAGCCACCTATCCCTCCCCACCAAAATGTTAAGACTGTCACTATTAAAAAGTAGAGAGGCTACATACTCCACTGGGGATGCTCAGAGCGTGTGGATATTGCAGGCTGGTGTGACACATGGCAATGGGAATAAGAAGGACCTTGACATGAGTGCTTTGAAAATGCAGAGACCACCATGAAAGAGGAATCTGTGTAATAGGACGAGAGTGATTCTGCATTGCCATTTTGTTTCTGCCACTTCCACTGTAAATTCAGTTGCAGAGGCAGTGAGTGGGAAAGCTGTGATTAGAGCTGGCCTGTGCTTGTGCTTTCCACTCTCAGGGGCATTCCAGCATTCAAAAATTAGTCCTTGTTCTAAATCCCAGCAAAGTGATTTTTCCTCTCAGAATTTTCCAAGAATTATAATGAAATAATGATAAAAGATTCAGGTCAATCAAGGCATTTAATTTCAGTTTCAAATTTTTTTCTTCAAAAAAAAAAATCATGTGAAATAAACGCAATGTGAAGGTATTTTGAAACAAAAATAAAAATATTACAGTACGATACAATTATATATTTTTTTTTCCTTCTTGTAGAAATGGTTACAACTTTTTATAATTTCATTCAAAGCCTTTAATTTGATTAAACCATTTAATCAAAGGGAAGAAGATGGATGAGTGGAGGAATTTTAAGCTAACTTCTGCTGGGGGAAAACAGAATCTCTTGGGTCCCTGCAGAAGGTAGTTTCTAGACATGGGTTTAACCTGGGCTTATTCCCTACTAAACTTCATAAAAAGAAAGAATGGATTTGGATTTAAGTTTTTAAAAATGCTCAGAACAAATCACTGTTTTTCAGTAGTTGTTTCATCACTTTGGTCAGATCCACTCTCTAATCATTTGTCTCCGGTTTCCTTATGTAGTACATTAATAGTTTTAAAGTTGTTATTTATTTATTGGAAAAAGAGAGTTATTTATACAGTTTCACCTGTACAAGGCGAGAGAGAGCCGATTCCTGCACAGAATTATGCTATCAGCTCCAACAAGGTAAATGCAGAGAAACTATCCTGTAAGAGTAGAGTCACCCCAGTGTAAAAGGAAAGCCAACAGAAAGAGTTATCAAATATTGGAATAAGAGTTATCAAATATTGGAATAGGCTGCCCAGGGAATTGGTGGAATCACCATCCCTGGAGGTATTTAAAGGATGGGTGTACAAGGTGCTTACCGACATAGTTTAGTGATGGCTTTTGTCAGTGTTAGGTCAATGTTTGGAGTCAATGATCTGAAGGGTCCCTTCCAACCAGATCCTATGATTCTATGACAAGGAGGTACGGACTTTGGAAACTGTGTCTAGGATGCAGCTTGAGCTGCTTTTTTATCCATTGACTGGTATTTTAATTAATGGGTTGGGTGGGGGTTTTTTGTTGTTTTGGTGTTATTTGGTTTTGGTTTGGCTTTTTTTGTTGTTTGGTTTGGGTTTTGTTGTTGTTGTTTTGTTTGTTGTTGTTTTTTTTTTTCCCCTGGATTTCACTGTAAAGACGTCATAATGTGGGCTGCTTGTATGGAAAGAAAATGGACCTTGCTGTCCAAAAGTTCACAGTCAACAACTTCAGGTCAAGGCTGGAGAGCGAAAGAATTCAGCTTCCAAGGGGGCTGATTTTGTGAAAGTCAGGTATTCTGAAGGAATCAAAAAAATTATGTTTCTACTCAAAATTTATTTGGAAACCTTCTGCCTGAATGATGACATTGACAGCAGAGGCAGGAGTAGGTCCTGTCTATGGTAAATGCTACTCAAGTGCCTGAAAAAGAATCACTCCCATCCCTGATGTTCTCCCAGCCTAATCAGGTAGTTTTGTTTTTTAGTGCCTAGTATTTGCTGAAAGAAGATAAATGCATACAGGAAATCTGTGGCACAAGCACAGCTGGAATTATATCTCTTGAATGCCATGTTACTATCGAAATGTCCTCTGTGCCTTCTGTTTAAACTTTGTAGAAGTTTTGCTGGTTTGGGAGCCAGGCTCATTCAGAGACATTGACTTACCCTGTGCCTCAGTTTGCCTAGCTGCAGGGAGAGTAATAATGTAATTTACATCAGATTATCATTTACAGCAGGTTACTCATTAAATGTTATAGAAATCTATAACATTTATTAAAATACTATAAAAGAACAAGATTCATACACAATTCATTACTCATTGTGTAGGATTACTCACAGGGTAGATTTTTTTCCTGATCAGGAAAATGCCCACCATCCTTTTAAGCAAAATAATAATGTGACTAACAGAAATTACTGTAACGTTGATAGTGAGTGACAAATACTTTTATTCTGTGAATTCTTCTTCATATGTTTGAAGAAACAACCGAATGAAAAACAGCCTTTCTGCAAATGTTCCTGTGAACCAAAGCCACTTCTTGCAAATAGGCACGAGCAGCGAATTAAAAACACACCAGATTTTGATCTCAGTTCAACAAGTTTTGCTTGGGCACAAGTCCATTGGCTTCTTCACCCAACCAAGTGAGACACAAATCAGGCTGACATACGTATGCGTGTCAGATAAAAGTGTGCAGGGTTATGTCCATATTAGTCATGCGATAACAGGACAGATACATGCTAGGGTGGAACAGTGTTAGCAAATTATCTCACAAAAGGCTATTTGTCTTCCCTGGGACGTGTGCCACTGTTTTAACAAGTCTGAATAAATCTACATTCCTGACTTCCCGTCATGGAGACTTAATCCAGCTCGGTCAGTGAAGGGATGCAGGCTACACTCAAATGGTTGGAGAAGGAAAAGCTTTTAGAAGGTCTTGCATTCGCCCTCTCATGGGTCCATGTTTCTGCACTCCAACTCACCGAAGTGCCCAGCAGAGTGTGGGGAGAGGGTGAAAGTAGGGACTCATCAGAGACGGCCACAATCCAGCTACCATGTGCCTGGCTGGATTCCCTTCATAATCACTGGCCAGATGTTGAAATATCAGTGACGTGTTTCATCTTCTCAAGAAGTAAAGGCCTCAAAGAGGTCAGCTATTTCTGTATTAACTACAAAGAGAGCTGAGGGGGACTAGCTCGGGTAAGGTCTATTCCTCGTTGGATGCAGATAAATTTGACTCGAATCATGAATCCAGGTTGGATGGGCCTTTGAGCAACCTGGTCTGCTCAAAGAGGTGGGAGGTGGCATTGGAACTAGATGATCTTTAAGGTCCTTTTCTATTCAAATCATTCTATGATTCTAAGAATCTGTGGGTCACAGCTCCCCACGCCTGGAAACCTTCAGCAAAGGCAAAGCGTAAAGGCACTTTTTTTTCCCTGTTCTTATATTAAATGACAGTGACATGATGACATGCCCAAGCCTTCTGCATCACAGGCCCCCTCTCTGTGACAGTAAGAGCAGAAGAAACAGCTGGAATTCAAGCTCCCAGTTGTCTTTGCTTAAATCACCACTAATTTCCCCTGAAGTGCACTGGGAGCTCTCACATATTCACTTTGAGCAACAGGGAGAGCAGAGTAGCTAAGAGCTGTAGCAAACAGTAACTCCTTAAACTTCTTCAGCCAAATATATAAAGCTGGCCTGGCCACACCTTAAATTAATCAAGCACAGATTCAAAGGGAGGGGTGAGCAGAGAAAGGGAGAGCATCAAACCTATTTTCCTCTCCCCAGAACTCCCCAGTGTAGGACAGATGACCTGGATTTCATCTGCCCGTGCTCACAACTTCTGCCCGCCTGCGGCTTTTAGGTTACGAGCTCTTTTGTAACCAGCCTCCGACATACAGGTGTTTATACAACAAATTTCTGATCATGGCATCTCACTGCAAGCTACCAAATGTTATTTGCTACACTGACTCGAGGACAGCCATAGACTGAGAAAAATAGCTCCACCAACTCCTAACCCTGTTTACTGGAGCAGGACCTAAATTGTGAAGTTTACATATTGTTTAATACCGTGACCTCTGCGCACTTGTTAATCCCTCAGCCACTGCTCTGCAGCTTCTTTCTTCTCCACAGCCTCCAGACTAATACCCAGAAAGATGCTTGGATTTCTGAAACTGCAAACCACGCAGCTGGCAAATTTCGCAGGGGACATTCTGTGGAGTCAGCACACCACCCCAGCGCGACCACAGCTATAACATCTCTCCTTCCTATGGATAATCACATCTTCACATGCATCAAGCACCTTCCTGCTGCAGCAGGATTTTGATACGAGCAGCAAGATTGCTTCTTGCTCTCAGGGCAAGCTGAAATACAACCAGAGAAAAGACTCTCGAGGCTCATACCCAGATAAATAATGTTTCAAAAATCAATGTTTATATCCTTTTAATCACTAAATATTGATGATTTTTAAAAATGCTATCACATTTCATTGTTGGTCATTTTGTATTCAGAAATATTTAATTTGTTATCAAGTCAGGAGTATTCTCTTTTTTTTAGCCAGGAATACCCATTGCTTTCTTGGTGCAAACTCAGATATGAGCTTGCAGAGAAGCAGAGAGGACATGAATCCACAGCATATCCCTCTCTAAAGTATCTACATGCTGATGTGTATGTGTCTTACTGCACACACAAGGTATCTCATCCCTCTTTTATGGGAGAGTTTAGTAGATTTACAATTTTTTCTGCAGGCATTGCAGGCAGTGCTGAGGACGCAGCTGATGTGTTGAAAGTTCACACCCTACCTACATCTTAGTCATTGCCTGTATAAATGCACATTAAAAATCACTGTGATGGAGTTCATGGTGTAGGTATAGTTAACAAGAGACTAGAATAAGGCACTAGCAGTTCCCTTCCCCATA
The DNA here is from genome assembly GCA_033628505.1 of Tringa tobata. Lineage (NCBI taxonomy): Eukaryota > Metazoa > Chordata > Aves > Charadriiformes > Scolopacidae > Tringa > Tringa tobata. The sequence continues at coordinate 290,649 of JAHREE010015911.1, read as the reverse complement.
AATCTTCTGTTTCAGCTGGAAAAAAAAAAAAAAAAAAAAGGAAGGACACTTGGAGCATTACTTCACCAAATCTGAACTAAAATTTGAGACCGCTCAAGGTGAGTCAAGAAGAAGGTCTTTCCTGGAGGGTATTCACTGACAGAGAAATCAAAGCAGATAGGCACATAGATTCAGCTTCAGCGTGGTTGTATATAGAACCCAGTATATGTGCCCAAAATGGAAAAGGTGGCAGTGCCTCTCATGCAAAATTTCACTGGGAAATACCAATTCAGCAGTTCTGGACTGTGTTTAAAAATACCCCATGTCATGGCTTCTACAATTAAGTTTGTTGGAATATCTTATTATTTAGAAATACAGAAAAAAAAAATTAAATAAATGGTAGTGCCTCTAGAAAATACTCTCTTCCCTCCAAGAAAGTCCTTTTTTGGCCTTCCATCTTAGAAAAGCTTTCTTTTCTTGTAGGAAACAGCGGCTTTCCTCCAGGAAATTTTGCTAATTATTCTCAGTTTTCCTGAAATGTCGCAAAACAAAAATGACACCAATTTGAATGTTTTGAAATAGCAGTTCAAAAAGAAATATTTCATTTGGAAATATCTTATTAAAAATCAAGCAATTCTCAACATAAACACTTTCCAAGGCAAAATAAAATAAAATGACTCAGCCTCATACCTTTCCTGGAAAAGAAAATAATCTTATTTAGGTAAATAATTGTGCCTGTGACTGTTTTAGTTGTCGGGGGTCTTTTTTAATAGTGGGTACACTGTTAAATAGATGTATAGGCCATGAATAAGTTTGATAGAAAATAACTGAAGGCAAATAACTCAGAAAAGGAGGGGGAGGCTTTGAAATTAGATTGTGTAAGATGTTATTAGGAAATATTAAGCAAAGGCCTTCCCTGAAACACAATCATGTTAATATTGAAATTAAATACCTTTTAAATATAAGGTGCACACTGCACAATATAGGTGCTCCCAGGGCTTTGATTATGAGGTGGCAGGAACAAGTCTATAATTAATATTATATGGTGATTTCTTTTTAAAGCAGATTGTTCCAAGAACTGCAATCACCACTACATAAACAAGTTGTCCTTCAATAGCTAAGAAGGAATTAGGACCCAGAGCAAAGGTAAACACATAAGCCTATTTAACTGTTAGCAATTTCTTTGCAATAGTCCAATTGGACCTGGAATTTGGATATTTCTGAATAGTTTTCACAGTTACAGGTTAGATCCTGTCTTGAATCTAGATGCTGTTCATGTACCAAGTCAACATTTATCCTGTATAATGGACAGAATTGTCTTGAGGGAAATTATGTTTTCAAAAATGTTTGCTCTGTACCTTTGGCCTGAGGCATCATCCTTGGAGACCAAGCCATTTGAAGCAAATAAATATCCACTAAACAGAGCTGTGAAAATCGCAATAGCATCTGGCATGGTGAAACAGAAATTAGTAATTATCATCTCCCAGCAGAGCAATGGGAACCAGCCATTCTCTGTCCATCAAGAAGAAAATAATTAAAGCTTCAAAAAAAGAGACATCTTAAAGAACCAAATTAAGTTTACCTAATCAAATGCTCAAATTTGTCTGGATCACCATTTAACTAAGTGGTTATTCAAATGGGTGTGTAGTATTTAACGTTAATCCGAGATATTTGCTCCCTTTACATCCTATGGCAACACATTCTGTAAGTTAATTATATGCTGTGTTAAAAAAAAAAAAAAAGCAAGCATTTAATCCGTTTCACAGTGGCTATGTGGCTCGTTAAATGCCTAGAACAGTTAGTGTCTTGGTAAGGGCTTATTTTGTCATCTTTTTTGACCTAGTAAATGATAAAGGCCAAGGGACTTCTCTGAAGTTATTCCTGCTTTAACTACACTAGATCCTGACTTTACAGCAGAGATCACTGAGATCACTCTAGAGTGTAAAAGGTGGTAAAAGGAGTGGTTCCAATATTGAATTACTGCATTTGATTAGCTTCCACTTCCACCTTTTGGACCTTGTTATATCCTCATTTGACAGAATAACTATCCTCCTCCTTGTCCGTCATTGATTTTTTGTCGAAGTGTACCACAATATGTTTGCTCAGGTCCACGTTAGATAATTCAGATCATAATTGGCCCTTTTCCATGATTCACCTCTCCTGTGCTCTTTGTACCATCGTTATAATTTCATCAGCACTGACTTAGAGGTTTTCTGCAGGTGTGATATCAAACAATCTTTTCAGGCCCACAGTGCTTAAAAGCGATACTTTTTATTCAATGAGCTGCTCTAGTCATCTCTGCATAACATGCCAAGAGCTTCTGCGCTGTCCCTCATTAGACTTCTCTCCAAAGCTAAGATGTGGTGTGTTCTAGACACTACACCTCCTTTCCCAGGCAAATTAGTTCTGAACAATTTATATTGGTCTAACCCAGATTTCTAAAATTTATAATCCCTTCCTAACAGCGTTCTGTTAACCTCTGATGAACCTTGCCCTCATGTTTGCACTGTTGAATCTTCCTTGAAAGAGAAATGTTACTGCTGTCTGGAGACAGCAAGTCCATTAACGCCAGCAGAAGCATTTCTTGAAGACCAACTGCCTGATCCTAGTGGGAGTATTGCATGACTGAATTAATCTCAAGCAAGCCAGAAGAATCCTTTTTGTCTGGAAACTTCAACCTCCTGTGTAAGCTGGATCCTGAATGCCTTCCTGTTCAAGCTAGGGAATGTCCATTCCACCAGAAAAGAGACCTAAGGTGGTACTGACTCATGCAAGAAAGGGGACATTTATCTGAGTTGCAATACTCTGAGGAAATAATTTGGATTTCAAGTGGCCAGAGCTTTTCCAACAAAGCCTGACAATGCATGTCTCAGTATGTCAGGAGCAGTATCTCCAGGATGCTGCGTGGCCCAAGACATGGGACACCACTGGCAGACAGGTCCTGAGAGAGGTTCCAGGTTGCTCTCTAAAGAGTTTTCAGGGAGTGGACGGGACCAGTTTTAGGTCACCTGGGATTATGAGATCATGCCCTTGGTGGCTGTTCACAGATAGGTGCAGGCCTGAGCTCCAAAACTTGATGCCCTCCTGTCATATAAAAGTTTACACCTGGACATTTGGGTTTTTTCAGGGTGGAATAAAACATAGAAATATAGAACCAGAGACAAAGAGCAGTTATGAAAAGACAAAACACTTACATTCATACCCATGGTTTCTTTTTTTGATTCTTTTTGCTAACTTTTTTTCATTCTGACTTCTCTTTATTATAAGGAAATTCAAAACAACTTAAAAATGCACTTTTAAAAGTACCAACAATGTATGAATTGATCCTTTAAAAGAAGGCATGCCATATTAGAAACCTCTGTGCATCATTGATATGGTAACTTAGATTATTTTAGAATATCCTTGGGCAAAAACCCTCTGTGGTTTTTCTGAGCTGGCAGCGCAGATGGAAAGATAACAGTTGCGACCAGAATTTTTGGGTATGAAAACATGTAAGAGAGCTGTTTTCGTTCCTCCATCATGTGACAGAGAAGTGGTCAAGTAAACTTAAGCAGTTCAGTCCGCCTACAGTTTTTAAAAATCACTGAAATAGAAAAACACTAAACCTTTGGCACCCGCTTGTTAATTCAACACAGCCACCTTGCCAACTTGTGGCCAACAGTGCTCCATATTTCTAGTTTCTCCTCCATACTTAAAGATACTAAAAACCCATTCAGCATTTTCCTACCTTTATTATTCCTGTGTTAGAAATCCCACATGAGTTTGCTCAATGGGTTGAACGCTGGATGCAGTAGATCACGTTTCTTTTCCACCAGCGTGACACAGAGGTTGTTGTCTTAATTGGAAGTAGAGGCACAAAAAGGCTGGTTGTTCACAGAGTGTTCATCCTCCTCCAAGTAGGCTAAAGAGACATCCTGAACCTTCTTCTGCCTGCTCTGGCTGGTGGGTACCCATGTGCTGATGAGTGTGTGTGTGCCAGATGAGAGTGTGCTTCATGCCATCCTTCTGCAGCCTTGGCTCAGAAAAGCCCACACATCTCTCCCCGGATCTGTTTTCTCTCTGCCTCCTAAAAAGTGGCCACACTGCACTGGGCAGAAGACTTGATGCAAATACAAGGCTCTTTCCCACTGAAATTATACAAGTCGGTTGACTGGAATGTTTTGTGAGTTCATGCTGATCAAAGAGATTTGTTTCAATTGGGGGAAAAAAAAAAACAGTAGAAAAATGGGAAAGGGGATTTGGAAAAAATGTAAATGTTTTTTATTTGGATGCTTTCGAAGTAATTTGAGGTGATGTTTCATTTTAAAATATACTTCAGTTTTATTTAGAGTAGAATAAACATCCTTTCCAAGGGCTCAGAGCTGCAACATTTCATTTCAGCCTGGAAAAAATAGACCTAAAATAAAACTTCTTCTTTTGCTTCTGTTCTTATTTCTTTTACCTCTAATTTTTATGTCATTTAAAAAATATAATAATTCAGAAACAGTATGAAAAAAGTTATTGTAAAACCCAGAAACTGTGGGGCCGAGAAAAAGCCTTTCTGTGTTCAACGTCTCTTTCCATATATCTTGTATTTATATTGAAAACTGTTGGGCTTCTTGGCATTTTTTGTTTGTCTAACTCATGTCTATGGAAACAGTGCATGATCCTACAGGAATTATCTGCTGCTAAAATGAGTGTGATATCTTCAGGTAAGGAGAAGACAATTTGCAATTTCTGCTACTGATGGTAGTATATGATTAGTGGAAATCTGAAAACCAACGTAGCCTTCTCTGAGAAAGGGCCACCACCTGTGTGTGGATATTGCATTTTTTTTTTACAGAGATGCGTGAAACTCATTTTCAGTAGCTTTCCTCTTTCCTTTTCCCTGCCTGACTTCCAAACAGGAGGTCAGGTCAAACTTCTGGCTGGTATAATAGCTAATTACACCCCCTATTTGGCCTAGGATGCGGGGTGAGGCATAAATTAGGACCTGATAGCTTAGTTGGTGCCACAGCAGGTTATTAGATGTGTGTCAGCGAGCAAAGTTCTGATCAAAGCTTGCAGTGAGGCAGCCAGAGGTCGTGAAGCATGGCTGGGGACTAATTGCTGGGCTGTGCACTAAGAGGAAGTTTGCAATGAAAGGCCATTAAGCTGCAGCCTTTCCAATCCGTGGAGCAAAGCTATGGAGAAACGCTGATTGCTGAGCAGGCAGGGAAACGAGGGGCTCCAGAGCAGATCCTGCTCTGGGTGATGGTGATGGTGACAGCTTACTTCATTTCTAAAGAGCTTTCCTAAGGAAAGGGCAGAATCCGCTCCTAAATGTCAGTCCTAGAAAGGGCTTATTAACCCGTTCTCTTAATTTAAACGGGTTGGTCAAACGAAGCAAACCTTCGAGCAAACCAAACGAGCTGGCACTTACAGAGAAATCTGGCTGGTTGTCAAATGAGCTGGCGACAACAAATATCGCTCGTAGGGCAGAGAATGGTGAGGGCAGAGGGTTTAGTCAGACACTTGAAAAGCATACCAAGGTCTTTGAATGACAGCACTTACCACCATAAAGAGAAAAAGTTATAACTGCGTTTTCGACTCAAAAGTTTTCTACACACACTGCACAGCAATCAGCTGTATTTTTCCCACTTTATGATCAGGGAAACTGAGGCAAAATCAAATAAGTTTCACTCTTTTTTTTTGTTTGTTTGTTTTGTTTTTTTAATGCTCAGATTCCCATGTCAGACTTCCTGGAATCCAAATGACACAGTTAAGCTGATTTGAAGAGGAATGAACAACCCTTTCCCTAATTTTTTTTCCCCCATTCTGTTGCAGAAGTTAACCATTTGTGACCTACCAGTCTCATCTTCAGTCTTGTTTCCTTTCAGGTCTTTTTCAGAGCTCTGAGAAATTTTCCCAGTTAAACCTTTCTTGAGGATGGTGTCGATCTCAACTTCTCTCTCCCCTTCCTCAGAAAATTTAAAATAAAATAACATAAATCATGGCTTTTTGACCATTCAGTGAAGACGGAGACAAACATATTTTCTAAACATAGGTATAATTTTTACGTATATGAACAGTTTAAAGGAACTAAGTATTTGTTATAACATGACACAAGACCTAAATAGCAGAGACCGAATAGTTTCATGTCTGTTTGGAAAGGGCATCTTGAACATAAACAACGATAAATAGCTAAGAAATGTCTGGTGGTTCTGGCCAAATATGGATTATCAGAACCAAAGTTGGAATTTCCACACAGAGAAATTTCCACTCTGTCAAGATTTATTTTCAGTCTGGTTTGGGACAAAATGTCACATTTTTGGGGAAAAGAAAAGAATCTCATGAATGCTTCAGTCAGAAATGCTGAAATATATTTGTGTCACTTTGGCTTTCAGTTGCTCCCAGCTATGCTCTTGCAAAGTTAGAGAAATTGTAGCTTAGATGAGTCATGTCCAGCATTTCTGTATGAGTTCTTTTTTTTGCCATAACTACATTTCTCATGAACTCATGTGTCCCAGTTCAAGGAATAGTTTCTTGATTTGTGAATCAAGTTCCAGCTTGTTGGGCCATGTCACTTAGTCTAAAATAAGAACTGCAGGAGGGACAAATACTGTTGCAGTTGTAACTTAGGAAAAGCTTTTACACAAGCTCCCACCTGGCTGGGAATCACTTTTCACCCCTCTCTCTCCTTTCATTTGCACCTGGCTCACATTTTGCTTTTTCTCTTCCCTACCTGTCTTTGGGTAGGACATGCAGGTGTCATTGGCACTGGTAAGTATTGACTGGTATAATGCAATTACCAAGGCATATCACCAGCCTGTCAATGAAGTCATACCTTTTAAATGTACAGTTTATTATTTAAAGGCACATAATGAACCTTAAAAAAAGTAAGCTGTGGATGCAGTTTTCTTTCTTTGGATCAAAGGAATTGTAGTTCCATGAAAATGAATGGATTTAGGGAAAAAACACTGAAAAAAAGAGATTAAAATCTCTGTGTGGTATTTCACATGTGACACAGAAAACAAGAGCAACATTTAATAGCTTTCCTATCTGCTTGCAACCTTTTTTCTTTTAAAGAAAATCACTCACTGTGTTAAAGAAAGAAGGGAATGAAAAATTTTGTTGCTGTTGGATTTGTCTTTTTCTTTCCCTTGGCCTTGGAGAAAATGAGAAGAGAAATCTGTTTCATGTCTCTTTCTGTGATTTTCATACAACTTAACTAGATTATTAGAAATGTTCAGTAATAATCTGTAGATGAAAGGAGCGTTAACTCTTGAGTCTTTATTATGATTAAGGCTTGAAGTCATTTGAAAATTGTATGTGGAACATGATCTATTACATCTTATGGCAAATAGGAGCTCATATATTTAGGCTACAGCTAAAGAGTACCATCTGCCTATGTATTGAAGAACTAATTGCTAGCAAAAGAGAAACGAATATGTTTGTGACTTTGTATGGTAAACTCTGCAGTAAAGAGAATAAGGTCCTGATGTGGAAAATTGGAAAGTCAGTTGTTCTGCAGAAACAAACCATTCTTATGTGAGGAGTAACAGTAGGGATCTTTTCCTTTTTGTATCCTTAGACAGAAGGCAAGCCCAAGACTATATGATTTTAAGTTGAATTTCCAAACCCATTACTGATAAGTTGGTTTCAATAGATGTTGTCGGTAATACTGCCAACAGCGAAGATGCTGTGGCAGCCAACCTGCTCCTGTTGAAGTAAAAGGCAAAATTCCTTAACCTGTAGTATCCATACTAGTATTTATATATTTTAAAAATGAGCCAAACCCCCAGATTTAAAAGTGGTATTTGAACTTCCCTAAATTCAGGCTTAACTTGTTACTGGGCTTTAGGTTCTGCTTGCAGGGAAGCCAGACTGATGCCATTTGAAAATTTCAGATCTGGATCCAGTTTTTAATTTAATGTACTCTCAGCATTTCAAGTTGTTCGGTTCCAAGATTTTAGTTCAGGTCTTTCTATTCTCAGTTTTATAACTTCATACGTGCAATTGTTTGAAGTCTCTAAAATGATTAATGTGCATGCAACCCTGTGAAAACATTCTTTGGTGTTTCTCCAATTTGTGGTTTCATACATGAGAATAAGAAGCAAAGAAGAATATTATCCTTTGCTTGCACTGCAGCAAGTAACACTAGACATGTAAATATAGCCCCAAACACAGCAAAAATTACTCCACTGTATTTTAAAAATTTTTGTGGAGCTCAGCTTTGTTTTACTAAAACAGCCATTGGAATCCTATGTCTTTAAATAAATAATTCACTCGTGTGAGGAAAGAAACCTGAGTGAATTCTTCACGTGATGTAAGATGCTGTTGGGAGAGTTACAGGAATTATTATTCAGAGTCTTTTCACAAAACTTTGGTAACACAATTACTTAGTCATGTTTAAACATCTCAGAAAAGGGTCCTTGGGTACAAGAAGAAATCAGGGTTAAGAGACAGGTAGGTAAAGTGTACATATCTGGAACTGAGGAACCGGAGGTATGAGGTTCAATAGATGTATGTGTACACACAGCACGCACAAATATGCATAAACACAATCCATAGCTATTCTGCAAAATAGCGATTTAAAAAACACCCTCCAAACAATATGAAGATTATTTTGTACCTAAGACCATTTTCTGTATAAATTGCTAAAGTGCACTGTATGGTTCTGGCATGTAGAATCTGTGGGTTATTAAGTTTGAGTAGAAAGTAATGCTATTCAGATAAATGACATCACTAAGATTGATACTGAAATAATATGCGCAATTCTGGTATTCATATCTAAACCAGGATGTGGACAAATTGGAAAGTGTTGACAACTACAGAATAATTTGAGTTCAGGGTCCAAACCTGTCCAGTCTCCAGTGAATTTGTTTAGCCTCTGCTGCAGACACTCATGCAAGATGACTGTAGCAGTCTCTTCGGTGCTTAAGATTTTTAAAATACGACTGCTGGTCATTTTGGTCTGCCATTTGCTCTTCTAGTGTAGATATATGAGGATAGTCTTTCCAGTTGCTTCTCCTACAATCTGCAAGAATTTTTACTGCCCTTCTGTTCTGAACGTCAGCCCGGAATGCCTTCGTGTAATCCTTGATCTCAGTTAGATGGAGGCAAAAATGTTGTTTGACAAGTTAGAAACACATGCCTTTGGCCCATCACCTCACTGACAGCTCCCAAGTCTGTGGTTTTTCTTTGCTAACACTGCCAATATATCCTGTAGATGATGACTATGTGTAGAGGGCAGAAGGGGGTCTATTGGCAGTGGAGAAGTATCATGATAACCAGGGTTTCCAGGCTGAAGTTGGATCTTGGATGTCTAGCCTGGAATAAAAAAATTACTGGACCCAACTGTATAGGTACATATCAAATGGGAGGTGAACTGTGTGGATGGATAAATAATTTGCCAGTGTGTACAGAAAGTGATGTAAAAACCACATGGAGAACATGGAACAGTTGCGAACTTATAAGGAGATCCTCCCAGTCAAACGGTACTCAAAATTATAGATGAGTCTGCAAAAAAAAAAAAAATCAGCGTCGACTGACATCTTCATCCACAGCCAATGGAAATCCTGGACCATACCCAGGTGTAAGGTAAGACTGCCTGGAGCCAAGGATATCTCAAAACTCCCAATACAGTCAGCATCTCCTGACCCTACTCTGCTCAAACTCCTTTTCCACAAAAGAAAGAGCAAATCAATACCTAGTTGGTTTATGCATTTGTGCACAAATCTCTAATGTCAGACTATAGATACATTTGTGGCAATGCATTAATATTGACATGGGCTCCACTAAAATATTAGTGAAGTACTAGAGGTATTGAGGACACTGAAATTACACAAATGTGACTATGAAAATTTAAATAATCTGGAGCCTGTTTATTGGACTCCAAATATTATCGCAATATTGCAAGTCATGTAAGTCTTCATACCCTTCAGCACTGGTATGTAAGTTGTGGATAGCCTTTTGTTCTGTGTGCTCTGCGTGTTCCGGGTTTAGTTTGCTATTGACAGGTTATTAGTTTGAGCTACTTGGTTAGAAAGTGTCAATTTAAGTTTCCATTCAGTGTGTGTCATGCCTCTTTCTTAAGAAGAATCTTGACTAAAATCCTGCTGAATGCACTGTTAGGGTGCCATTCTGGATTTACATTACTGGAAATAAAAACAGTATTTGGTGCTAATACACTGAGGAAAGTACAGATCTTTATTTGATGTGAGTACAGCTCTGGCAAAGTATGTAAGTGTACCCCATATTATGGGTCCCCTCTATGTTTCATCCCATTCAGACAGCCAGCTTCCTTGCTGAAAATTTCTGTTCTCCCAAAGCGTCTCCCCTGCAGGTTTGCACTGGTTTGAAGCATGTCGAACATGGCAATTGAGAGGTTTGTTGGGTTCACACACAGCGCAGAAAGCAATTTTACTTTCATACTTGATGTTCTTGTGCACATCTGACCAGAGTAGCCGAGTGCACAAGTTGTAATCTTTCCAAAAGCAGTAGGTTGATATCAAAGACTTCGCAGTGAAGCAAGGAATTGTGGCCGTACTTCAAGGAACAGGTATGCAATTAACTGTTAAATACAGATTGAAGGAATGCCCCGCTTGGTTGCTGCAGGCTTTCCTTGCGCGCCAGCGATGACTGAGTCTAAAGCACGGAGCATGGCAATGTGATAACCTGTTAGCAGGGGGAAAAAAACAGGGGAGAATTATTGAGTAGTTGATAACATGCAGGCTGCTTAATGGTTTCAGAATACTGCACAAAATAACAAATCAGACCCTCTGAATTACAATTCTGTTGATAAAAAAATGAAAAGGGAAGGAAAATAACCAATTCATATTGTGTACATGTGAGGTTTCTTTAAAAAATTAAAGTGAACTAGAAATTGCTCAGCCTACAAGTTCATTTAGCCACTGAAGGAGAGTAGAGATGGCAGTGCACATAATTTGGAAAACAAAACGACACACTTTGCTGAAAAAAAAATAATAAACTGAGATTTCTTTTGTAGTTGGTGATGTAAACTGGGGTCTAGTGTGTTCAGTGATTCTAGTTTTAGGATGAGGCATATGAAACATAATATTTTGATTCTGTTTTCTGTCCCATTTTTTAACTATTAGACATGCATGTTTGCACTGTAAGGTCATATTTGGATAGTAAGCTCCCTTGTGCAAGGGGTGTCTTTGGTTGTTGTGGTTTCGGCCAAATTTACCAAAACTGGACTGATAGATGGCCCTTCCCTGCCCCCTCCCCAAAAGAGAGGAGAGGAAGAGATAAGGAGGTTTAGAAGTTTAGAATGAACTAAACTGCTTTAATGAAGAAATAATATTAAAATCAAAAAGAAGAAAATAATGAAATAGATACAATATATACAAAACTGTATCAAGCTCCCAGGATGACAGTCACATCACTGGCAGGCACTGGGAAAGTCCCAGACTGGACTCAGCGACAGATGGGAACTGGGTTCCAGCTCTGGAGTCAGGAACACATGGATCGGGATCAAAGGCAGATGAACAGAGTCCTCTTCGGCCATTGGCCATTGAAGAAAGAGCACTGACCCTTTGATCCCTCATCTTTTACACTGAGCATGGGGCAGATGGGATGGAATACCCCAGCTGGTCAGGTTTGGGTCACCTGTATTGTCTGCTCCTCCCTTCAAACCGGGACATTGGTGTAGAGCACTTTGTAGCATAACCAGACACTGAGTTCACCTTGATGTGGCTATTATATAGGAGGCCATGATTTAAGATACAGACCAGGTGTAACTGAGCTTCCAAGGATTCACTTCTCTAGCAAAAAGAGAGAGAAAGCCTCAAGGCAGTTTCTAATTTCATGCTCATGATGATAGTTGTGTGTATATCAAAACCTCTGTCGTTTATTACTTGTCCTAAGTACTTGTTACAGGGTGTTCTATGCTACTGTGAACTCTTTCAGTAACTAAGAATATCTACTTTTTTGGTGACATGTCCCAGTGGATGAGCATGCCTCTAATGAAAATGACCATCAGCATTTCTAAAGAGCTTTGAGATTTTTGTAGTGCCGCACTTCTATGTATCATTGGCCAAGGGTAAACCTAAAACCTACAGATGTAAAACCAGGAACTTTTGATACCTAAGGATTTTTCATATTTTAGATTTCTGAAACTCTTGTATTTTTGTGACTAACCATTTCTGAGGGTCACAGAGCCTCATTATCTGAGCAACTATTACATTTGGATGGAAAGGAAACCTCTGGATGCATTAAGAAACAGGACCTGAAATAAGAGTTTCTGCTTGTAGATGTTGCTCTCCAGACTAAACCCAACTTTTCAGAGGGCTGAGTATTTGTGAAGGATCTTCAATTAGCATCAGCAGAATTTGCAACAAGTTACTCAACATGTGTCAGGTTTTGGCACCAAGTTTTTGGTGTTATTTACTTAAGCAAATATTGTTCCTGTGCAGGTCATGATTTGGCATGAACCTGAAGATCAGCATTGAAAAAATAATAAAGTTTCTAGTGAAAAGGTATGGTGATTTCTCTACTTTCAGCACTTGGAAATAGTACAAACAGAGAAGGGTCATGGCTGGTCCTGCTTCGACCAAGATGTTGGACTAGACAATTTCCAGTTGAATTATTCTGTGACCATACAAAAGGTTGCATATAGATACCTGAGCTAATGGTCAACCTCACCTGAAAAATGAAGTCGACTTTGAACCATGTCCTTCAAAGAGTAAACCTCACAGCCTCAGGCATTCACATTCCAGGAAGCTAACTGAATTTCTACCATTTGTTCAGGAAAGACTCCTCTGAGACAGGAGCCTCCCAAAGTTATATCGGAATGGCAGGTTTCTTGTCATGTTACTACAGGCAATCTGCCAGTGCAGTGTTCTGCAAAGATTGGGATTTGATCTCTCCCTCTCATCCCCTTTTTGTGTGTCTATTCCATCCCCAAGATCTTAACCCAAGTGGTGTGTGCCAATATCAATAAGTAACACCCAAATTCACCATCTGTATACAAAATGAGGCATTTGCTGCATAACTAAATGTCAATAGTTGTTGATATTTGGAATCGGAGTCCATGCAAAGAAAGTTATTAAGTGAATGACTCAGTTTAGATTATACCTTGCACTCTTGCTTTCTGTGGAAACACTTACTCATAATTATGTTGAAAACATGAGTTTTCAATAATTTTTGCTTGGAATCTTTGAGTTTTAAGTGTTTCTATTGTAATGAGAATGTCTTGATGGTAAATTTACCATTTAGCTCAATATAAAATGTTCTTCTAACTTTAGAGAGCTTTATTTTGTTTAATCAGAGAAGTCAGCCAACTCAAGCCAGGGATTTAATTGGAAATTGCTAACAGCTAAATTCGAGTTCAATTCAGGGGTTCTTGTGCTCCAGCTCTACTGGCTGTCAGATCAGATGTTCAACTGCTCCTAAAAGTCCAAACTTCGAAACTACTTTACTTCCTTGAGTGGAAAATACAAATATTCCCAGCAGAGCTACAGTTTGGTCATGAAGGAAATTATTAACACAAAGCTTTTATTTTAATTTTGTATGTAGAATTTTACAGGATTGACTCTTCTCCCGTGCAACTAGGAATAGCAACCTGGTATTGGTTAAAGCAGCCCTTGGGCTATTCTGCAAAAAACATGGCAAACTGGAATAAGGAAGAAAGCGGAAAAAGAAAACCCAGGGATGGTATGGAGAGAGATCATACGGGTCAAAAAGAATGAAGACAGCAGATTAATATTGTGATTATATAGTCCTACAAGAAAGCAGATTAATATAGGGATTATTTTCCTTATCCATTTGATTCAAATGACTCTTTTTTTAGATTGTTATGTGCAAATATACATGTGGAAGAATCTTTATGAAACAGAATTAGCTTTATTTCCTGACCTCTCTTTCCTTTTTTTTTTTTTTTTAGATTTTTATTTATTTGATGATATTACCATCAAAAGAAAGTGTTGGTAGATTTCTGAGAAGGAAAGATATGATGGTAAATGAACTCATGTTTTCTGGTTAGAAAGGACAGGTTTGCAGCACTTTCCCTTTCAAAATTAGAAATCTAGAGGTAGGGATTCTTCAGTCCTCTTCAGCCCCATTTACATAGGAGTAAAATGAGACAGAGACCAAGCTTTTTAAATGCAGGGTCAACTACAGGTATGGAGCAGTTTTAAAAACATAGCCGCAGCTCTGAGCCTGAAAAATCTGACCTAGAGCTCGGCTGAAAATGCTGTTTGTCGAGTAGTGACTTGCCCAAATGCCGGTAAACCAGAAGATCAAGAAGCTGGTCTGGCTGCAGGATCCCATGGTTTAACCTCCTGCTCAGCCACAGCCTCAGTGTGGGTGTGCCAGAAAGCAGCATGACCTACAGCGAGCCCTTCATGGGAGATGCTGTGAGGCACTTGACCTTCTCCTGCCTCAGGCCAGCAGTTTCGCCTTTGTTTATCAGATCATAAATACCCTGAGATGCTTTACCAAAGCAGTGTTAAGTTTTCCAGAGAACCTTTGACAACCCATCGTGGCCATGCAACCAGTCTTGTTTGCAGGGTGGTCTTGGGTGAAAGGCAACATCAGTAGAAACTCCAAACTGTAGTATACATAGCTCGATTGACATAAGGTTATCAGATTAAATAAATAAATATATATATCTTTTTCTCTATATAGATACACACACATATACATATGGCCAAAAATAATGAATACTGTTTGTTTCTCTGACCAACTTTCTTTAACTATTTAACTGCAAGGTTGTCCAGGGGCTAAAGGCAAGAAATTCCTGCCTAAATGTCTATGCAACGTGCCTGCATTTCATGAAGTCTGAAAACTGTTTTGTCAACAGTTAGCCAGAGATAAATGGGAGGCTGGAGTTTTAGATCATGTTCCCAATCACTTGCTAACTGCAGCCAGTCACTGAATTGTCATGTTCCGGAGATTGCTTTCACATTCTTGTGAATTAGTGTAGCGTGTGTCAGCATTCCTTAAGAAGTATGGTTCAGCTCAGAAGCTTTCAGCCTGTTACGAGCTCCGTCCTCCTCTGAGCAGGAGTACAGTAGATGTGATACCACTTTTTTGAGGGAGAGGGTGATTGGTCATAATCATGCCTTAGTGTCTCACTGGCAGAAATAGCGAGAGTGGTATCTATTGACCAGACTTTCTAGAAGAAAATGAGAAAACATATTTAAAGACTAGAAATTGCACCAGAGTTTGATCTCTTCTTGAATCCAGTCTTTTTCTCAGTTCAGAGGTACCTGGGTTGATTTTGTTGGGTCATCTCAAATAGTGCAATAAAACAAGGTCCCACAAAAGGTGAAGGGTGAGATGCACAGCTCCTAGCTTTGAATATCAGCAGTGGTCGCATCCACAGCTGAGCTAGTCTCCCTCAGCTGTCTTTATAATGAGTTGAGAAAAAATGAAGGTGATATTGGGGCATAATTTTTCACATCCTGAAGAAGCTGCAAAATAAACCAGTTGACTCCATTGCTTATCAATGGAGTCTAAGAAGACTAGCTCAGATGCAGAAGGCTACATTAAAGATGCCCAAGATAACTACGCTTTCCATTTCATCCAAGGAAAAGTGTCCCCTTCCTTCCTGATGTCATTCAAATTACCATGTGCACCACATCTTGAGAAAGTCCTGACTACAAGCAGTAGCGAGAAAGTAACTGTCTTCTGCAAGCAGTGTGGTCAGAAAGGGCAGAGAGATGGAGAGGGGAAAAAATTGAAAAATGTTGGAGAGAGAAACAGAAATGAAGAACAAACCAGGCAGAACCTAATTCTGCAGCATCATAATTATAGCACTTTGAAAAAACAAGTGGGACTCCTAATAACTGTTCCATACATGCTAGAACGTTTCAAGCATACTATTATCAGTGCATAGGTGACATTAGAAAGAGACCTTAGAACAAGACCCAGCATGCTCCTTCCAAGTGAATGTCACGAGCCCTGCACTAAGATAATGATTTTTCTTACAGCTTGACCTTGCTGTTGTAGACATTGACCTACATCAGGAGGAAGGGTAAAGTATTCCTGTGCCGAGTATCTGCTGACCTGGAGACTACAGACAAATTTCCTAGGAGACTGAAATAGCAACAAGCTAAATTAGGAAATAAATACTTAATTTTTCGAGTGTTTAGGCAGGTGATCTAGCCTAAAGGTTATGATATAAATGCCAGGGTGACTCTGCCAGTCACAAAGTGGTAGTCATCCATGCTTCTGCCAGGGCTTTTAGGCCTGTTGATTCATGTCAGGAATGCTGTGATGATGCCTGACGGTCTGGTCTCTTATTGAGACCTAGGCAGAGAAGCAACTTGTTGTAGACTCTGAAGGTGTCTAGACACAAGCCAGTGTGGTTCTATGCTGTCTTGCCAGGAGAAAAGCAGTTCTGGGCACGTGTAGTCTTAAGTGCCTGGACAATTTAAACCAAAGTGAAGTGAGGCTGAGTGACCCCTAGTGTCAGGAAGAATATTTTAGGATGATGGTTTGGGATTTGGGAACACAAATTCCTTTCAGTGTCTCTGCCTGAATGACTGCGTGGAGATGGACACCAGTCTCCACACTGCCGAGTGCAATTGGACTATCTCTGACATCAATGGGAACATACTTAACACTGAGTGATTTTGGAAAACCCTTGTGATGAGGTAAAGCTATAAAGATATAGGGACCATTTTGCCCACTCTTGCAGCAGAACCCAAGATAAATGAAATAATCTAGCAGGAAACAACAAGGTGTCCCATGTTTGTTTTGAAACTGGGTGAGGGCCAGGAGATTGCAGAGGAGGAACCACAATGGACTTCGGTCCAAAGACTAGAATGAGACCTGACCACCATACATGTATGTGAATTTGCAGTGTCCTCTACAACTACACATAGGCAAGGTCTGGAGATTTTCACATGGTGAAGCATCAGCTTTAGTTTGCAACTACCCTTGGAGCAGTAACAGCCCTTTCTATGTCATTTGTAGAGAGTGGGCCTTGCTGCTGTTTGAAGTGCATGTGGATTTTTTGGGAGGCAGAAAGGGAGAAATGTCTGCAGAGGAGTTTTGTAGGGGTTAGAGGGGGTGCTGGCTGTCAATAAAGCCATTTAAGGGCAAGTTGGACTCTTAAAGAAGACATGTTTCACCTTCACCCTAGAACAGTCTCAAACCACCTTCCCAACAAAGAGGAGAAATCCTTAGTCCAACATTACGGTGCCATAAAAGAGTAACTGCAGGGTAAAGAGGAATTTGTCAACATCTGGGTTGAAAGTTCATTTCTTGCACACATTAGGTTGCCTGAGTTTTTTGTTTCCCACATGTTTCAAGTTGTAGTGGAAGGGCCTGTGACTGAGATCCAGACCTGATGGACTGTGAACGAGAGCATGAGTGTGAGGAGGGAGAAGAAAAACTCACAGCAGCTGTAAGCAGAGAGCTGGGGTCTGAGACCTGTCGGGATTAGATAGAAAGGTAAGAGGCACGGTTTCTGTGCTGAATCAATTTATTCCAATAGAGAGAAAAAATTTCAGCTCTAAAGAAATGAGATTGACATTTTTATGCTTTGGAAAGGGCTTTTTAGTGCACTGCTGGGTAAGCTGGGCCCTTTGACATGCCTCGTTGACAACTGGGAAATATGGCTGTTCCTAGACACAAGGGACATCAGAATTTGTTCCTCTCTAAACATCGGGGCTTCAGCATCTTTCACAGAAGGAAAAAAAAAGCTTTTAAAGAGTTGCAGTTGAGGGTAGAAGCAAAAAGCAAGGAAGAAAAAAAATAGATAACAGAGCTAAGATGACCTCGCAAGAAATAACTATGGTTCCAGTCACTTTGATGAAACTTTATGAAGCTGAAAGCGCCTGTTTTCTCAAACTGATGTCCTTTAAAAATGTGCTGGGTAGAAAAGAGGTGGAGGAAGGGTTGTGATCTTAGTGTTTCAATAAATCATACAGCAGGCCTTTTCAATCTGGCCCTTCAAAATTTCCATATGAATCTCAAAAGAAAAATACCCTAAATTATGTCACAATATAAGAAAGAAATATCTTTCTTATATTACACCTACCAGAACATACAGTTGTTGATTCCTCTGAAATGCCATGAAAAGGGCATATTTATGACACAATCTTCTCTATCCAATGAGCATTCTCGAATAGGCAGCTTCATATCTTCTTCATATTTGATATTCGAGCTACTGTAAAAGTTTTTTCATGGCTTTAAGTGGTTAAAGGATGAAGAACAGAAAAGAAAAAAAAAAAAAAAAGAAAGACAGGAAAGAAACCTGAGAGTATGATGAAATCACATGGTTCAAATAACAGGTATATTTTGAAGATGCCAAAATTGTAATTAAAAAAATTAAAAATCTCAGAAGCTGGCAGCTCTTACCATGAAATTTATGTTCTTTTTGTTGACCAAATGGTCATCTTTCATGCAGAAAGACAAAGTTTCAATAAAACAAAATAAAACTATAAACAAGTTTAATTTTTAATAGACAGTGACAGTTCCTATTTCAAACACAGGGAAATAAAGACCTGTTAATATAATATCAATTTTTTTTTTCTCAGAGCAAGAGATTTTCTTAGTTCTATTTCAGGTTTTTCCTAACAAAATACTGTCCAAACTTCCACACATGGTTTTCTAATGTTTGTAAAGATTTTGGGAGGGACCTTCCTTCCTCCATTTCAAATATTAGTGTACAAGCTGGCAAGGAGAGAAAAGTTGACATCACATTCAGTATTTCTCAGCATATCCATCATTATCAAGATGAATCCTACTTTTGCAGCAGAGAGATTACCACCACCTACTTCAGGTACCTAAGCACAGAGTAAACCAGTTAAACCCAAAGAGACTGCTTTTTGCCAGATCGGTTCCTGGATTTGGCTTGCTGGGGGCCAACAGAGTGTTAATAGAATGAGTGACTGGGGAGAGATGAAAGAGAGGACCGTGACAAGGGGAGTATGGACTTTGGTGGTTTGAAGTTATATTACAACTACCTAATCTACCTAGGCACTTTCAGTTGGCAGGAGAGCAGCACCTCTAGAGATGTTTGAATTAGATGTTCTAAAGATCTACCTCAACTGGAGCACCCAGCAGTACCTCCCTGTTCCCAGAACATGGTATGGGGCCACATTGCATCCTGATCCTGCAGTGCACCGCCCTTTTCCTCCCCATGCCTGGTTTCCAAGAGAAGAGAACTGTTCTGTAGGGTGCACAACCAATATCCATGGACAGGACCCTGATTTGAGCATGCCGTGACAAAGTTTCTGCTGCCAACTGCAGACATGGCTTGAAGCACCTCCTGGAGGAGCCCGCTCTCTGAAGCCAAGCACCCCTGTTAGCAAACTTACTCGACTGTTGTTCACACTACCACATCAACTGTTTAAGGGCTGTTGCAATGCAGTCAAAAGGTAGTTTAGTTTGATGTAGGAAATCTGATGTAGGCCTGGTTGTCCACCTCCCCGCCAAAGATTTCTCTCTCTCACTCTCTTCAGCCCAAAGAGATCAACCATCTCATTCCCTTCCCAGCAGGATTGCCTAAATGTCAAGAGAACAGCATGAGTATCAGGCTGATACTCTTGCTACTCAGGAGAGATGGTGCTGCTCCACTTCTCCGTCAGCGCTGAACCATGCTTGAAGCGAAACATCTAGTCCCAAATTGTCATTTCCCTAAAGGCCACAATGCATGTGTAGAATTAACTATATAATTAGATTATCCACCATCATGGCCCTGGCAGGATGAAATATTTTGAGCATAAGTAAAACAGCTGTATTATGAGTTAGGAGTAAGGTAACATTTTACAGACTTTTACGCTACAACAAAGAAAGATAAGTGTGACATGAAAGCAAAAGTCTTTTATCTGTGTATGTCTTTGAAAAGTCAGTCTACACAGATTCAAAGCATCTGTTAATCAGATTATGGGCCATATCCTGCTCCCAAAACAGTTAATAGCAAAGCTCTCATTGATTTCCTCAGGACAGAAACATGCCCTAAAGGAACACTCTACTTCTTCACAGACCTGCTTGTTGGAGAAGCATTTGTACTATTCACAAAAGCAAAGCAATTTCCTGGAAGCAGAAACTCCTACCTGCACTCTTAACAACTCAGGCTATTTTAGGAACTGAAAAATTCCATCCAGCATTAGGATTACATTTTCAAAAATGTTTCATTCATATTTCTCATGCTGCTTCTATGCCACCCATGAAGGAACAGGAGTTGTTTTTTGATTCACAGGAAGCATGGTATCTGTGGATCTTTCTCCCCCCCTCCCCAAACTTCTCTTTCCCACCCTCTCATATTAATTGCTAGTCCGGGCCCCTGGTAAGATGCAATCTGGCAGGTGAAAACTTTGTACCAATCTCCATAGAGGTCACGGGCACTGGGAATGCCTGTCCCCATCAGACTGCAGGATCACAGCTCATGTTCTTGTTGTTATATTGTTCTGACAGTGTTACGTGCTCTTTACGGCTTTTGTGCCCACAACTATTTCTTCAAAGTCATCGTTTATTTTAGCACATCTGGCTTAGTTCTGTTTACATGCCCTTGCACTGTATTCAAATCTTGCCCTTTCTTATGCAGCAATCAAAAAGGGGCAGTTGCTGTCTATATGTAAGTTACATAGTTTAAGTTTCTTGTAGGGTTTTGGACAATGAGTAACAGTAACATAACCTGCATCACCTTAGCTAAGAAATCCCTCAACACAGAGATTTAGGTATTTCCCAGAAGAATGTGTGATTTTGGGCTCTTTCGTTACTTAATGTGGCTGCTAAACCATTGTAAAAAGGGAATGATTTCTCTGTATTTTAGTCCTCAGAGTCTGATAATTGGGTGTTTTTGAAACACCTCATTGTGGACACTGAAAAACAGGAGTGATGTTGGAAGATCTTGGCCACGGCGAATGGCCCTCTGGGACCTATCCACTTTGGAGGTAAGGATATGATGGTACAAATAGTGCTTTGCCACCTTGGAATATAGGTCACCTTCCAGCCTATACAAAATGCAACTTTGTTGGCTGTTGCTTGCAGCGCTGCCCCTTCTCCAGCCCACCGTGACACAGAGGGACACTTCTCTATTCCACTTGTGCTAGAACCTTTGCTGTTACACGTTGGGCTGCCTCAAAAATATGTCAGTAGTTAATTTTAAATCTATTAATTCCCACAGCTCGACAGCAACAAACAAGTTTTCAAGGGCTTCCTGAGTGCAAAATCTGGACCGAAATCTCTAGCTATATAATTTCTTCAGCAGGAAGTACCTTTTGCAGACCTCACTGCTAGTCAGATAGAAACCACAGATTCTGCTTCTGTTGATAAACCTCCTACATTAAAGACTTCAACCTTCAACAATTTTCAATTCCAAGCAGAAAACCCTGACAATTTTATTTCCCATGTGCTTCTCATTTTCCAAGAGAAATGCAATGTCCTCTCCCACTGCATATCAGTTTAACTCAGTCCACAACAGCAGTGAAAACTTTTGGAAGGTCATTTTCCAGAAAGCTTGTTGCTTTACATTGGCTAGAAACAGTTTCTTCCCCTGTATGTGTCCTAAAATTGCATGTACATTTAGTCCTCTACAGCGTTAATTCACAATCACGCAAAAGCTTTAAACAAATTGCTTTCAGGCTGCTCCGTTTCCACACCAGCAACCTTTGTCTATTTCCAGCTGTGTTATAGAGTCTCTGCATTAACATAAATGGGAACCAGGACAGGGTCTATTGAAATGGAACTAATTTCTCTTACTGTCTCATACAGACCCCAGCCTTAGTTCTGTTTATTGTATTTATATAGTGTCTGTATTCCCCTAGTATATCTGAGGACTTTTTGGGACTGCATTGTCACACGACTAATGTATGTCACGTATATACCCTATATGAAGTGCTGCCATTGAATGGGGTCTGGTAAGCACAAAGGACTGGGCAGTTGCCTTCAAGAAAACTTTATGAAAAACTGAATTTTTGCCTTGAATTCTACCATTTCTAAACCTGAAGAAGGTTGACTTAATGCTGTAAGGAGACGTCTCCACCCAAACCAGGACCCTAAGCTTGACAAGGGAGGGGGAGTATCCCCAGTAGTGATGTAGTAGGAGATGAATAAGGGTAAACATGCTTTACTTAGGATTTAGTCAATATAGAGATTATTCACTTCTCACTACCTGGGCTACAATCCTGGTTGGATGAGTATGTTCCCTTTCATTAACTAAGTGGACAAGTCTACCTTGTCTATAGTGTAGTGGTCAGAGCACTTCTGAGGAGCACAGTAAATCTATGTTCAATTTCTGCTGAAGCACAATCTAAGCTTCCATTTCCCTGAGAAAGGTGTTAACCTTTATCTCTTTAGAGAGCTTGAGGTTCTCTGTACTCCCCGCATAAAGGTTTCTAAAAAAATGATTCACCATTCTCTTGACAAGAAAGCCTAAAAGAAAACATTGCTCTTCAGTGATTGAGGGTTCATTTGGATGTGAAGGGTCCTACATGTCAGTCCCTGTGTTGGAGACTGTTTTTTGCATGTTGTCTAATGACTGTTGCATATGAAATGACCAGAAATCATCCTTGGAATATGCACTAGCATCGGGGCTGCTTTCTTATCACAGGCAAGCTATGTAATTACTAGGCTTTTAAATCATGTCCTTATGTTGTTGCTCAATGAATCTTGTGGGTTTTTTTAAAATTTTTTTTCTAAAGAAGGATATATCAACATACACCCATCAGTCGGTCCACCATCAATTACCCTGTAGGTTTCCAAGTAGAGTCCTTTCTTAAACGGATACACAGAGCAGAATAGTGCATCTGGTCTCCCCTGTCCTGGACAAGTGGTCTGTCAAGAGCCTACTCTGTTTGGAGGGCACATGAGGGGTGTCCTTCCTCTTCTTAGAGCACAAGTCACATGAGGAGAGGCTGAGGGAACTGGACATGTTTAGTTTAGAGAAGAGGAGGCTGAGGGGAGACCTCATTGCCCTCTACAACTGCCTGAAAGGAGGTTGTAGACAGGTGGGTGTTGGCCTCTTCTCCCAAGGGAATAATGACAGGAGCAGAGGAAATGGTCTGAAGTTGGGGCAGGGGAGGTTTAGGTTAGGTATTAGGAAGAATTACTTTACTGAGAGGGTGGTCAGGCACTGGAACAGTGCCCAGGTGCCCAGGGAGGTGGTGGAGTCACCAACCCTGGAGGTATTTAAGAAACGTGTAGACATGGCACTTCAGGGCATGCTCTAGTGCCCGAGATTGTTGTTTTGCTTTTTTTGTTGGACTCAGTGATCTCAAAGATCTCAACCATGAAGAATCTGTGGTTCTGTGATTTTTTAAAAGAGTTTTAAATACTCTTTCTTTCTTTCCATTTAAAGCATCCAAGCTGGGAATCTTGAAAGCATGACGGTATCTCTTCATGAACATGAACAAAATGTCTGTGTCCCATCCTAACAGTTATGGTCTGACATGCTCCAGGGTCAGGGTCTCAGTACTTTTACGTATCTATATGTTGCAAAATATTTTGAATAATGATTGGGCCTATGGAAATAGTGTGAAACTGCCTTCTTTAACACTGGCTTACTTCTGAAACCTAAAATTTCTTCTTCCACAACATTTTTTGGATGCTTCATCTTAGCTCCCATGGTGGCAAATTCGATTTGTTTTTTCAGTAGCTTATTCACCAAACTTAACAAAGGGAATGGAATTTTTGTGTCTTTCCTGTGTATACTGAAAAGTTGAAATTCCTGTTATGGATGTATGAATGTACCTACAAACAATCAGAAATGTTCAAGGGCGAGACAAGAGAAGGTGATTTACTGGAGGGAGCAGGCTTATTCATTTGACTGTGTTTTTTATTCTTGATGTATTTTAGGAAATATACCCTTCATAGACTCCTTCCATTGTTGGTCAAGCAAAATGTTTTATGATGGTGTTTCTGAGAGGCTTTGCAAGTTTTGAGGCATGTTTTTGTGGTGGCAGTGTATATCTCCCACCCATAACCCTCAGTATGCTTGAGCTGGGCTGTAAGGAGGGCTAAAGGGGCTACATTGCCACCTGTAGGCACCTGACATCCTGAGGAAGGTGTCTTTTTCTTATTTTCTCACACAACTCACTGAGCAGAGAGGATGGCACTGTCGGTTTTCTTTTCATCTTGCTGTTGTTTTCTCAGACATACATGTTTTTCCCTATTTCTGCAAATAAAGTGGTTAAGTTAAAGAACAGCCTCAGAAAGGAGGCAGGGATGTAATTTTGACGACTTTTGTGGTCAGTTGTGCATTGGCATCGAGAGGGAGTTGGCTGTGGAGCTGGGTTTTTTTGGGTGTTCTGACATTTGAGTTGTGATATGAGTTGAGGTAGATGCGGATGTTAATGTCACTATATCTGGTGATAATCTTGGTTTTGAGTGATTTTGTTGATAAGTGATGGGTGCCTTTGAGTAACGTTAGAACAAGCTTCAGGTTAGGTTCATGTAATATTATAAATGCTGGTATCTCTGATGCAGTTTTGTGAGAGAAATCTGGAATTGTGTGTTTTGAACAGTAAATTCACAAATACAAGATGGGATTTGCATGACTGGTCTCTGGGCTGTCTGGATGCTGGTTGGCAAAGCAGTCCAAAAGTTTCTCTTCTGGCCTGCTGCAGAAAAACATCTCTAGTCTATGAAGACAGGTACACAGCTTCAGAAGACAATTCATGCTGCCTGTTTTAGGATAAGATAAACGGTCCCGCTGACATCCCACTTCTTTTCCATATTTACAGCGGAGACAGACCAAGTGGTTCATATAAACTGAAATTCAGATCATCTCAGTGAGAAGACTGCAGCTGAACTAAACCATCTCAATTCCCTTCGCAGTCCACGGAGAGCACAAGTATTTTAGGCATGACTCATCCCACCTATCTGAGACATCTATTTCAGAATAAGATATCTGAATAACATTCAGTCGTGGGAAATAGCTCAGGTGGGGGCAGTGACTATAGACTTTGACATTTCCTCAGAGCAATATTTCCTAAATAACTAACTTTTTTTTTTTAATTAAAGACAAGACAACTCAACTTGATCTTCTGTGTAAATATAAACAAAGATCACAAAGACACACCTAATCTAAGATGAGAACTAAGACAATGTAATGTCAGCCCAAGTGTGGATTATCTGCCGGAGCAGCTTGACCACACACTGAAGAATGTATTTTGGCCTTTTGGTAAATTGTTAAGAATCAGCTGGGTTGTTACTTTTTTAATCATGTCAAAACTTCTCTGGAAAAACCCTGTGTATTTTTGGAAATAAATACTGAAGTAGCAAAAGAATTAGGGTCTTATTAGCATAGAGAGATTAGTTTTATGGCAAGTACAGGAAGTATACCACATATATTCAGTGCCAGACCACCCTTCAATCAAAAATCTGGTTTCCTTCTAAACTACCCGGTACCCTTCTGGTAAGAGATGCTGGCAAGACATGGAGTTAATATCAGTGGTCAAAATTAAGTATTTCTGTTTGAAGTATTGGTTGAAGAATGTGCATTTTAATATTTTTTCTGGTTTACCGTTAAAAAACAATGTGTTTCTTTTTTCCCATCTAGTGTTTTTGTTTTATTATTGATTGTTTTATTCGTGTGAACACTTTTTAACTGCAAAAATAAAATTCCTCCAAGCTAATTTTTTTTTCTTACATGAAAAACATGGTACAAGTTCTTTTGCTTGTCTACGCATGATATACCTGTTCCTGACTGTACAGGATATTCTTTGGCTCATAAGTTAATATTTCAAGAACCCTGATAGACTTTTGCAGACTCTTTTTCTAATCAACAGATTCATTTTGACAGTTTTAGGGAGGCATATCAGCTCCAGTAATGGTGCCGGATTTTTTGGAATAAATCCAATACTTTTCTTAAAGTACTTGAACATGCATTCACTTTTCTTGTTGTTTCCTGTAAGTCTGCTTGCAGATGAGGCCTCTTCCATCCCTTTCAAACACAGGAATGAAAGAGCTTGTCCCATATGCAAACGAACAGGGAAACTTCCTTCAAGGTAATATTTGTAAGTATTACTGCTCCATTTGCATCTATACAGCCATAGTACTAATCATCATAATTATTTTTTTAAACCATAATGTGATGACAAAAATACCTTTCTATTTGATTTTCTAAGTAGTTGTAATTTACCTCATTCAGCCGTATCAACAATTTCTGGTGTAGTTTGGTATTTAAGGGAGGTTAGTATGGGGCAGGGTCTAGAACACTACTTTGTTCTTGTTTCTTTGTTTTAAAGGGGAAGGGTTGCTTGCTTTGAGTAGCTTGTTTAATTCCTATAAGTAGAATAGGTCTTACTGTTTACCTACACATTCCTGGTACCATTAAAGCAACCATTACCTTTTACCTTTTTAGTAGAAAGGGGAGTTACTTCATACTTTTGTACATGTACTTAGTTGTACATGTACAACTAAGGAACTGTTACCTTAAAAATGCATACAGAAGCAAAAACTGTAATCTTCCTACACTCTCATCCTTTGACCCGGACCAGTAAACATAAGGTAAGGATTTAATTTCACAACAAGGAAATTATAAGGAAATCATATAATTACAATGGTCAGTTGAGGTTAGACCCTTTATAGTCTTCTCTTGTTTTCATATCTCTGCATTGTTTCTCCTCTAGACATATGTCTATTGGACACTTTAGCAAAGCTTTGTATTGGCAGAAGTCCCCAGAATAATCTGTCAATAGAAGAATTAGCTTCATGTCAGAAACATAAGAGTGTTACCTCACTCCAGAATTGGAGATATCAGAATTGGAAAAGTCAAGTGACTTATCAGATCACCTAACAGGTGTTTTGTAGACTTATACAAGGTTTTGGAAGCCTAGATTTTTATGTCAGCTCTTTGGCCTGGGAGATTTGGGTTGACCTTTTGGGTTACTAGAACTGTTATTTAAATGACTTAATTTTAATGGCTAAGTTTAAATGGTTCTCTACATTGATTTAAAATCTGTAGAACACAAAGTCAGTACATAAAGGATGACCTTGGCTGAACTTAAAAATATGAAAAGAACATAACAAAGTCAAGTGACATGTAAGAATTAGTAATGAATGTAATGTGTACAATATAATGCAATATCACTGCAGATATAATTGTCATGGGAATGAGACAGTGACATGCAAACAATAATAATTTTTGATACTGGGCGAGGGAACTGCACAGGAGAGCTGCAGCACTCTGACCACAGGAAATTCATGACTGTTAATGCTGGCGAAATTTTCAAAGTGTACACCACAGAATGATTTCACTATACTAAGAAATTACAAAGTAGGAAGTTAAGCCAATTGTCACTGACACGAACTTGGCCTTCTTGAATTCAATAGGCATTTTACTAATGGTTTCACTCTAGGGAAGAAGTTCACCTCCAGGATGTCATGGAAAATATGGGCATGATGGGTTGGAGGAAAGAACTCAAAGAAAGAACATGGATATGGTATGCAGGCAAGCCAAGCAGGAACATATGTGGAGAATCTGTAGGGAAGTACCCCATCCTTGTTTTAAACAATAAAGTAATTTCTCGTAGTCATAGTTGGAAAGAGGAAAATTTAGAGTGCCGGTGATACTGTAATTCCTTAAACCACGAGGCAAATTAAAAAAAAAGACTTCAAATTTTTTATTTCTTATATTTTAATTATTTGTAAGAAAGGGTGAAAGGGGGAGTTATTTATGATTCTAATGCTTAGATCTAGCAATCCTGCTGCAGGGCTTGGGTACAAAATTTGCATTGCAGATGTCGGTTCCCATGGGAAACCTGCTGAGTACTGAACTCATTTCAGAGGTCCTTGTAGCTTTCAATAGTTCATCCAGCTTGACCAGAACCACCACTCAACATGCTGGATTCTTTATAAACCTTCCCTAAGTTTGTCTGTCTTTCAGGATCCTTGATTCATATCTTTTTGTGATCTCTATTTTTAACTGGACAACTTCAACACCTGATACCACAGGTCTGAATAGAACACATAAAACCTAAAGTGATCTCACATAATATTTTTTCTGGATCACTGGTCAAGTATTAATCCAGAGAAAGGTACATGAATCCTACAGTATCAGATATGAAAAGCTAATTGTCTTTTTCTCATTTTGTCTCCTCCTGATTTCTAATAGTTGATGTTGTCACCCTCTGAAGCATGAAGTTCCCTGTCCCTCCCTATCACAACTCTGGGTTGTACAAAACAACCTGTCCCTTTATCATGGTGTCCTTTTGTCTGGTGATTTTAGGATTTTTTAAATTATTATTTTATTTTGACTTCCCGCTTTTTATTTTCACTGGATGTCCTTTTTCTTTGTTGCAGAAGTAGCTAGATTATCTGTTCTTTTCAGCTTGTAGGGTCTACTCCAAAGCCCATTTAAGTCAATAGTTTCTTTCCGCTGACATCAATGAGCTCTGGATGAGGACCAAAATGAACATGAGTTAGCTTGGTTTGATAGGATGGGTATTAACTATACTGATTGCTACTGGAAACAAATTTATGAGCTTCTCTAGGAGCCAACCACAATAATTTTAATTATACAAAAGGAAGTATTTCTTGTGTAAAAACATTCCAACTACTTCCATTTCTTTTAAGCTACTTCAAAAGTGGGCAGAACTACAAAGTAGTATTGAAAACTCAGGATGGGGTGGAGGGGTATTTCCCTTCCTCTGAAATTCCTCCCCCATATATGCATACTGCTAAACCATCCCTAGCAGGGATTACTTTTATCTCCAGCTCATGAAGAAACTTCTGAAGAGCTTTTTGCTTTTGTCCTTGGAATACGCCACGTTGTGCAAAATGGCATGCGAAACTCTTTCTTGAAGAAGGAGCTCGAACGGCTCCCACCATGTGCTTTCCTTCTCCTTCCTTTGCCCGTATCAAAGTTCTCATTGTGCAGGATATAATGTAGGATACCTGCGTCTCTGTTCAAGCATTTCAAAGTGAGCACCCCACCGAAGATCATCAAGCTACTGAAGATGTACACAAACCTACTATATTGCGTATCCTGCATATCAGGTGAGTAGATACGGTGAATTTATCCTTCATCTGTGTGTAGCTATGCCAGTACTTTTTATTGAAGGTTTGTATCTTCTGGGTATCTGAACAGCTTAGTGTCAATAACTGTACTGGATTAATCTGAAGGACTGTATTTCAACACGTAAGAGAAACGAAGAGTGGTAATTTTGCTCTATCAGCCGAACTGTAACTCTTTCTGTCAGTACTAATAGCAGCCATGATCCCGTGCTTGAGGCATTTGAATAGAGGTCCAGGTTACTCAAATTCAATTTTGGTTATGACTGATGTACCCTCCAACAGATCACGCAGCGTGTAATACTGCAAATCTCTGCCTCGGTTCCCTTCCTGCACGATGGCACTCCTATTTTAGGCTGTAAATTCAGTTAGGGATTACTTTGCCGTTCAGGAACTGTTTCTACTTTTCACCGTGGGACTCCACTCTCAGTTGGAACTCTGAAGGTTTCTCTTCATTTTTCTGTCATTTGGTACTCTTATGCAATGTATAAGAAGAGGAAAGCAGGAAGGAGTAGTGGTTTTTTTCCTCTCACATCTGCCTTCCTTTGCTCATATGTATTTAGATGTACAGCATAAATAGCAATGGTGTTGACGAGTATTCTCCTGAGATGTTTGGCTCAACATCTCTCAGGAGATTATCGAAACATTTTCTACTCTGTGGAGTGCAGAAATATGCAATAAATGGGAAAAAAACCCCAACAAATCTACTCAGCTTCTGTGAAGAGACTCCTACTTCTTTGTACTCACGCAAACCTAGAACAGTGCTATCGCCTTATCTCTCATCTGATGATTTCAAAGGTTTTGACAGAATTTAAGCAGTGAAGCATTGTCCTGTCCTGGGAACCAAGCAAGTTTGGGGATGGGGGGTTGATTATTCCTGTCTCTCCCCCTTAACCTTTTACTATGGGACTGCCTGACCTCTTCTCGCTGGCAGAAGGAATAACCCCTTTAGAAGGTAAGCACAGCACCTTCTCTACTGTTCTCTTGTGCTTCTGAATGAAGCCCAGATCTGCAGGCAGCAAGAGAAGGGACAGAGGCAGCCATGAGATGTTAAAAGCAGCTGTAAGCAGTTAAAGTGTTGGTAGGAAAGCTGGAAGAAGGAGCTAAGAGCTTGAGATAAAATGGCTGCACTGTGAGGCTGGTAAATACTCCCTCTGTCTTTTCTCCCGTGAAACTAGAAGAGAGGCATCAAAATGGGCTTGTTCAGAGGAAAGCAGGCTGCTATGAGCGAGTACAGAAATATCCCACTGCAGCTCTGGAGGTAGATATTTAACATACATAAGCACAGAAGAGCCCTATGGCTTCCTTAGGGAATGCAGGAAGAGCGTCTTGACTCTTACGATACTGCTAGATGTGGCCAGTCATCCTGAATCCTCTCCCCTGCCAAAACAAACGGAGTGCTCTGGCCTCTTAAATATATTCTGCTATAAAGATAATATTTTCCACAGATAAGAGTGCCATATGCATTATATATGAAGCCAGAACAGTCAATAGCCTATTCATGCTTTCCTTCCTTTTCGCTACGTGAGACAACTCTAAGAAAACAATCTTGATGTAAATGAAAATTAAAAGAGATATAAGGAGAAGAACCACATAATACAAGCACAGAGGTAGTGGTTCAGGGAAAGATTTTACCCTCAAGAAGCAGCTGGTGCCCCACTTTCCATCAGAAAAACACTCCCACTTACAGGCTTTTCAGTTTTAGTCTTTGGGTTGTAACAAAGCTCCCTGCTGTTATCTTGTTCTGCCAAATACCTGCACTGTAATAGAAGGAAAGATCCACACTGACGGGAATGGAATGCAAGTATGGACTGAGTGGGGATGTTTTGTATAAGGGAAATAAACATAAACATTCTCAGAAGGGAAATACAGATAAGGGAATACATATTTTATGGAGGCCGAGCAGGTGAGCTTAGCTAGACTCAGGAGAGGGACTTTGCTCTTTCCTGTCTCATGCTCAGTGCCTGCACGTGGGATGCCAAGAGGAGGAGGATACAGCCATAACTTTCCCTGGAAATCCGCTCGGAGCCGGAATGACCACCTCTGCAAGCTCAGGGGGGATTTTCATTTCCGACCAGATGTTTGGGTATCAGGCCCAAACATAAACCTACATATAAACAATATCTTATCTGACCTAAGAAACCCTGCCATCTCCAGTGGGCTCTGGGGTCTCTGTTGCACCCAGCATCCTTATTACTGGGACTCTAGAGAGCAGAAATTCACAGAAATTTTAAATGACATAATGGAATTTTTAAGTGATGTTCCCTGAAACAAATTAGGCAACTATTTTCTTTTAGACATTTAATTTCATTCTCAAACTATCAAAACTTGATTTATTTTCTCATTAGGGAAATAGCTAGACTCTCAAACTCTTAGTTAGAGACTAAGGGTTGAAAATAAATAATGTGGGATTTTGGAACCTAAATCCAGAATTGTAATCCCAGTAAATCCCACTTAGCTGACCTTCAACCATATGATGCATAGGTCAGAGCTGTAGGAGTATGTGTTACAGGGTCTTTCTTTGGCAGAGAGGCTAATGAACATGGCATAGCTCACATCCATGTTATATGAATCTCACCCTTCCAATCAGGCTTGTTGCATCTAAATTGCTTATTAGGACTGGTCTCTGGTCCGTGCTAAGTCCTGAATTGTGCCTGGTAATTGTTGAGGAAAATGCTAGCTGGCCCCAGGCCTAAGCAGTGGCCTTCTAACAGTGCAGTGGTGTGCACCGTACTCTTGATACAGTCTTGTCCGACTCCACCCATGACTAAGCTCAACTGAAATATAGGATTGGGATTCAGTCTGGGATGGAGACACTTCTGTGTAAGTGTTTTGGTGAAGATAACTGGATATTGAGCATGTAGATTTTAATAACTGGGTAACTGAATGGAGGCTGAAGAGCAAGTCAATTTACCAAATCTTGGTGTCTGTATTAGGGCGAAGTGACTACTTCTCTAGGCTCCCCTGACCATACTAAGAGCCTGATTCAGTTGCCCACATAAAGGTGTCTAGTGACCCTTGGAGTTACCTCAAGGCATCCCACCTGGTCTCCAGTTTTTACTACAGAAAGGAACTTGTCTTCCATCTCCGTCCTTCTCACATCTACCAAGTCAGTATGGAAAGAGATGAGTTATCCTCAGCAGGACAGAAGGCATTCTCAGCACCCTCAGTTTATGTCTCAGTGTTCTAAGGCTTCTCAAATGCAGTAAATGTCAGTGTGGGAGCAGCTGAGCCCTACATATCTCTTGACTCTAATGACAGCCTACATTCCCTGCACACGCATAGACACCTCCTATTGAAACGTACCTGTGTATGTCTTACACTTGAACTAAAACCTACCCTACAGGCTGCTCTTCTTTGAAAACCTCAATCCTGAGAGCATTTCTAGATCATGCATGACACACTGGCTAGATTCTAAGTCAAGGGACATCTGCTTCCTGTTCACGATGGGACTAATGCAGTAACTGGATAGAGTTAATGTCTTTCAGGATTTGAAGATTTTCTTTCAGTCTCCATTTATTCCTGGGAATGTCCTGTCTTTTTCCATTCCCTCTGTGGACCTCTCCCACCCAAAAGGGGAATCGGAGGACCTGCTAGTCAGGCTGCGTGCTCTTGGGCAAGCAGGAGCATGGTCTCCACGCCTTCTTGTGAAGATGTTCTACTCAATGGGAAAAAAAACCACAAAAGCAAAAAACCAAGACACCTTGAATCACAACAAAGTATTTACTAGTTAGAGACAGAACTGCAGAAAATGTCATTCCCTGCAACCCTAAGTCAGCCTACGCATTTGCGCTGGCTGGCGATGAGTATGGCATGGTGGCTGCAAGGAGAGGGAAGCTGAGGAGCTGCGGAGCTATGGAGGTGTATAATGCAGAGAGAGAGCTCTGGGGTAGTTTGGTCCACTGCCTGCTCAGGTTGCGTACTGTGGCATCCCATGGGGATTCCCACCCTTAAAATAACACAGAGGCAAGGACAGTTTTCCTAGCATCCTTACTCAAGCTCTAATGGGACACTCACAGAACTGTAAGAGAATAGGTCAGTTTCAGCAACTCCTTGTTGCTGTGGGTATGTTTTAACCCAATGACCTGTTGGATAAAATATTCTGATTTCATGAATTTAATGAATTCTCATTTCATACCAGCTTTTAATGTGTGCCAGCCCCTGCTTCTGGAGACTGTGTTCCAGCATCTCCTTACAGGCTGACTTAAAGTCAGTTAAAGTCCATATCTGAGTTTCTCAGGTCAGCAGGCAAATAGAACTGGTAGTGATGCTAAACAATTTAATACCTTAGCTTCCTCTGGCTCAGAGGAAGCAAGGAGCCAGCAACTACAGTAACTGGCTCAATCTGATAGTTTCCCTCTTCCCACTGGGAGCTGCAGTGCTGTACTGCCAACAGCAGATATTGCTTGGTGAGGCTACAAACAGCAGATCTGAAATACACTGTACCACCCTCATCACCCAGTTTAGTGTCAGTATAGCCAGCAAAATAACAGGATTTGCATGGAATTTTCACAATGCTTTTACTCATTTTGTAGTAAAACAGGCAGTATTTGACATGGCTGGTGGAGTTTTTAAGTTCATGCATAGGAAGAACCAATTTCTGCTGTTTATCTCTAATATGTAGTATGGGATTTCAGTGAAGGGATTTCCTGGGTTTTTACTGTTTAAGGGTTTCAGAGAAAGTGTCTTGAAGTTAACCCTGACACAGGTGCTTCCAGTTGGGTTCTTCTGTTGTTTGGGATATGTTATGTCACAGTATAGAATTCCTCCACTAGAGAAGCACATAGGTTAATATTCATAGTCAGAGCTGGAGATGGAAAAAATAAGGACAGATATCTTCTTTTTTCCTTTTTTGGTTTTTTTTTTGTTTGTTGGTTTGGTTTTGGTTTTTGTGTGATGCATGTGTGTGTTGGGTAGAAAGTGAGGAAAAAGGTTTAATTCAGAATTGCACATATCTCAAGGACTGGGAATTTTATCCGCTGACAAATAAATTTAAATGACTTTTCTTTTTTAGTGGGAGGAAGTAATAGAAATTATATCAAAATCCTTTATTTGAATTGTTCCAGTCCAGTTCATATGTGGCTGGATAGTGATATGTCTTCTCTAATTGCTAGTGCAGTGACTGTCAGTGACACAGGTTCGTTGGGGGACATCCTATGGGTGGTAGTATCAGGTATAAGTAAGAACATCACTAGGAAAGATAACCTCTGAACAGATCCACTCCACACCCCACGCAACAGATTTTTCCGAGCTCCCTTCCCCCTTCAAACATAAACCACACACTCATCCTTAGTGCAAGTAATAGTGAGGTTTTGCAGTTTGCCCCGAAGGTCAACAGACCTGGGCTAGCTCAGGGAAAGAGATCAGACAACACTAAAAGCAAAAAAGTTGGCTATACTTGCAACAATGCTTTACTACTTAACAAACATAACCCTGATCTTTCAGGGAGACCCTTGCAGGCAGATTGCAAAATTCAAGACCTAAATTAATATTTCAAGTGAGCCAGACCCTTTCATTTTAATCAGAACCTCATTTTAATGAACTTATTTTGCCAAGAATAAACAATTCCTGAATAGTATTATAACTTTCCCCCCTCCACACATACTTCAAAACTGTCAAGGTACACAGGGAAAATATTCATTAGACATTTCAGGAAGTTACCATATAGCTTTTACGCCATGGCCTTATTCCAATTTCTTCCTTCTCTTTCCTTTGGTGTTTGAAAATTTTAAATCCCAGTGACAGTCAATTCCAGGTGTTCATTTCTGACAGGAGTGACAGCTTTGAACTCTGTGGAGGAAACCAAACCAGAGAGGGAAAGATGAAAAAAAAAAAAAAAAAGAAAAAGAAAAAAAAAAGTAGAGAAAGAAAACCTTTTGCTTAGACTAGGTCAGGAACCTCTTGGCACTGTCCACATTTTTCTCCAGCACCTTGGCTTCTTGCTTCATGTCTGAAAGGGAACAGAAGGAGCAGATAATCAACCAACCCCGGTGCACTTTCACAATTTCTGTATAAAATTTCACTTAATGCAATTGTGGCGCCAGGGCTGGGTGTATGATGGTACCATTCAGAATATGTTTATATAACATGACTGCATGCCACTGCGATCCTTTAAATTCTTTTCTAAGAGCTTTACTCACTCCAGGTTCACTCATCCAAAACCCTTTATAAGCTCAAATATCTCTGTTACTTTCTCCTTTGAGCAGCAGGGCTGGAGACAGGGGGGAAGGGCAGAAGGAAGAGGGGAAATATGTAACTGATGTGGACACTGGGAAGAGTTTGCTCTTTTTCACCATTCCTGGGGGATAAAGAACTTCTCTGCTTTAATGTAAGTTCACTAGGATACAACTGTCTGTGGTGGTTCTAAAAGAATATAAAGGGAGCATTTGAGCTGCCCCGAGAAATCCTTAAAAGCAGTTGCTGTGTTTGTACCGTTAGTGCTGGGTGCTAACACATCGTCCTTGAGCCTCTCCTTGTTTCCTCTGTACCTGTGTCCGTGTTTGGGGGATACGGTCTGGAATCATATTGTCACATAATTTTCTCCTGAACCCTTCCTGATAATATCCTTTTCCTTCATGCAATGAGAATACAAACACCCCTCGTGGCAGGGAAGCTGGTCTGTTGAATTCCCAGTGTGTAAGACAGAGTGACACAAGACCATTGCTTCTTTATTTCCCTTCCTTTCTCCATTCTTTTTCTGGTCTTTGTTCATCTCGCATCCCACAATGCAATTATCGGTGATATCAGAAGGGCTATAATGGTGTATTTCAGCTTGGACAGTAAATAAAGATATGTTAAGCAGACTTTGCTTGGGGAAAACAGTTCCTTGTAAAGCAATTTTTTTTAATATGCGTGCTCTTCCAAGCCTATTAATAGGATATTCCAGCTTTTAACTCAGCTTGCATAATTTCTTCACAGTTTGCTTTAAAACAATATTATTGCCAGACGTGAAAATAAGTGTGTCTCTTTCCAGCCAGAACAATGACAGTCTTTCATTTGGATGGTGCATTGCTCCGTCATTTTAACCTAGGCTTGGGGATTAGGGCTTGCAGTTTCTCATCATATGTCAAAAAGTATATTAGGCAAGTGAAAGATATTACACTGTGGGGTATGTTACTTATTTGTATAAATAGTTCTTATAGCAACTGCAGTGCTGTATAAATAGGAGTTTTGTAGGGTATGTTGCTGTTGTACATTATCCAACAATTCATTTCTGAATGAGAAAATACTTCCAACAGGCAGGTAGGAATGTGCTATTGTGTAATCATGGCAAAGTAAAATAGTAAACTCCATCAGGATGTAAAGTGCTGTTCTTTGAGAGTGATACCGATCATATGGAGTTACTGGATAAGGGAAAAGGCAAGGAGACCAATCCAGTTACCCTCTTTGCATTGATTCAGCCTGTTGGGACTCTGTTTACCCATCAAAAAAATTGAGCTTCTCTTGAGGACTGCAAAATACAAGTATCAAGAGTGAGATAGGTGCTTTGCCAAAGGGAAGGGGAGCAGGAGCGATGGTTATTGTGGGGCCAAGATTTTATCCCTTGTGCAAAGCAGGGATCCCATGGTGTGACCCACAGTGTACAGCAGCTCCCTGTACTTGTGGGCACATGAAGCTTTTCACAACCAGATGACACCAGTATTTTCAGGGCAAGACACCAACATTGGAAGATCAGTTCTCTTTTTCTGTTAGAAGGCAAAAGGCTCCAGGGTAGACGTTTCCTCAGTCTACCCTAAGGGAGGTATTAACTGCATCCCAGTGCCTTTCTCCAGTCCCCTCCCAGCCCTGCAGTCACAGGGGCACCATGTGCTGGTCCGGCACACGCTTCACCTTAGAGTGATGTTTCGTGTGGATTTACGGCACAATAGCTCTTTTCTTTCTGCTGGTCTGGTAGACACTTATTTCACACTGAGGCATGGATGCCTCCCGCAGAGGCAACACGCAGAGGTATTTCCGTCAGGAGGACAGTTGGTATCCACTGCCTACAGAAAATGTAGCATATTCAGCCCCCTTAAGATCTGCAATATCTCTAGGTTAAAAGCGTGGTATGGAGCTATGTAACCACTATCGGATGTTACAGGAGACTTCTGGCTTTGTGTTTGTCAGTAGTGTTGATCAGGACTTTGTGAAGAAAATAAAACTTGTACTCAGAGAGAATGAATTTCCATATGTTTTGAACTCATAATTTGATTCTTTCCTCCCTCAAACTGTCAATATGCACTCTGAAATGTTGGAAATAAAAAAAAAATAATCCCCTGCTTCTCTGAGGCAACATGGCATTTTTGTTTTAAATTTTTGCTAATAAAAATTTAGAAAAATAGAAAAAAAATGGAGATATTTCATTTGTAAAGCATTAAATTAACCAGAAGGTATTTGTTTGATATTTATTGTTCCTTTTTTTTGTTGTTTTGGAGTGGAGCAGGTTTTCTGGAATTTCAAAAAACATCATGGGGTATGGAACTATCATTTATACAACTCGATTTACCATGAGTCGTGTCATATTGGAATTGACTGGGGATCCTCCTTTGAATATCTGATTATCTGGATGTGCTGTGAACACACAGAAAATAATATGAACTTTAAATGCATGCCTTAATTCTTATCATAGTAGTGCAGGAAAAGAAAATTTATTTCCATGCTGTTTTCTTCATGGTTTTTTTACTAGCAAGTAAACACATCCAGTGATCATTCTGTGGATGTGTATGTTTTAATAGGCATTTTAATAAAGTAATGTAGAATATGTTTACTGCCATTCATTAAGAGTTTGATATCAAAATGTCTTACAACCTGTCTAAATTCATAATAACTGCATACTTGTGAATATTTTAGCTTTGCCTACAACCACCTTGGAGGTTTATCACATTATGCATAGAAAAATATTGTGGGAAAGCACAATAAATATAATCTCAGCAGCTATTCCCTTCAAAGACTTTCAGTTTTATGCATCTTGAATTCTAAATAGGTTTATTGCCAATTATACATGATGATGAAGCAGTAACACGGAGTATATGCCATATTTAAGAGACTCACACCAGCAGATGCTCTTGTAAATATATTTTGCTGCAAACCAAGAAATCAGTATTGTGAAATCCGCCCAAAAGCTTGCCGCTGCACTTTCTTAACTCAAAACTTGTAAGCATCCTTGCTCTTTGATGGATAGCTTCTTATAAACTCTGGCCAAAAGCAGCCACAACACAAAGATGCTTGTTTATGCCCAGTTTTTCCATATTGCGGTAGCGCTGGAGGTGTGTACGAAGCTCCGGACCCGCTGTGATAACATCCTGTATCCAAACAAAATTTTCAGTCCTAGAAATCACAGAAAATAAAGCCGGAGGGGATGTTGGGAGGGTCATGGAGTGTAACCCATCCTTCCTTGTCCTGTTGACAAGTGCATGGAGGAACATATTTCCTTTTTCAGATACCTTTTTTTTACATAGCAGATGATTAATATCGTATTCCTTCCATTCTGAACCTTAAGTAAGCCTTAGTTCTGCTACCTTTTCTCTAGTGATGTATCTTTTTTTTTATTATTCTTTTTTTTCTTCCTCTGGATGCTCACCTGTCTTACCCCCTTTTTAAGCTTTTTTCCTCAATACTGAACACTGCATTTCAAATGAAGCTGAGCAGAACCAAAGGGCTGTTTCACAGGCTTTATTCAAATATACAGTGCAAATAGAAACAGAAAAAGGAGGAAGTATTCTTTACTTAAATGTACACTTTTGGAAGGGAGACAGAGAGAAATTAAGGTCCTGGTCCTACGGATGTAGATACTCTCAATTAAGCTCACTAACTGGGATGACCTACGGGATCTCTGGTTCGGTTAGCTCCAGGCGTGCACCTAAGTATTGCTGCAGGACTGAAAAGGGAAAGACTTTCCCAACCTCACACCAAAGTAAAGCTGTGAACAGAATCCAGCACTGCCTAGTCTTAATTCAGTGCCCTAACCACAAAACCACAGTTGTTTTTTTTTTCTTTTTTTTTTTTTTTTCCATGTGAAAGAAGAGGTTTCAGGCCTTTCAGAAACAGAAAATAATACCCACCTGTCCGCAACAGAAAGTTCAGCTTGTTTTATTGTAGTGATTTCATGGTTTGTTTTCACTGTTGTTCTCAAAGGTGGCAAAACAGAAAGTAGCTCCCCAAGGTGCGTGATATTTCAAATTCCATTAATGTTTCCCCAATTTGTGACCTGGCCAAAGGGTTTCAATATCCATATTTGCAAGCACACCAAAGGGTTAAATGATTTTGAGGTTATTGATAAAATTTTTACTTGACTCCTCACTACCTGTGGTTAAGCAGCAAACTCACACAGTGCAAGCCCTACCTCTCTGCTTGTTTTTCTTAATTCATTCTATATTTCCTTATAAAAAAATCTCATTGCTTTTCACAGACTTGGAAAAATCCGTGTAGACCTGTGAGACCATGTGGCTTTCTATGCCACCAAGTGAAACTTAGAGAAATTTTGATTCTGAAAAACATATGTGCTTCTGCCTAAACATCTGTTTTGCTGAATATAGACAAGAATATCAAAAATGTGCCACAATCCAGAGTAACAGCTATGCATTGTTCACATTTGAAATGTGAGCAAAATTTTATATGGAAATTTAAACCCAAAGGTATGATTTTTTATTCACCCATTATTCACTTTTGCCCCTACATTGCACCCTCTGAAATTTACTTAACAGAGTCTATCTCCATATGTGTGTATTATCACATTTAATGTTAATATTCTTAACATCAAATAAACAATAATGAAAATTCATTGCACATCTGAGAATATGCTTCCCATTCAGGAAAATACATGGAAATGCCTTTAAGCCTATCCATATTAAGGACAGCATGTAAGCAAATAACTTTAATCTTGTACTAAGTATGTGCTTAAATGAAGATGCCTTTCCAGAATATATTTTTCGCATTGGTTATAAGCGCATCAGAACTTCTCTAAGCTTCACTTATTGGCATAGGGAAGGATCGTATTGTTACAAGCCCAAAGTAGGAGGTCTAATAAAATTTCCTAATCTGATGAACCACATAAAAAGAACCAGAACAAATATAATTTTATATCTCTACTGGGGGGGAAAACAGATGATGTGGCTTGAAGTTTGCTCCCCTATCTTTTATTAGGCTGTAACTTATACAAATTATATCAAGCACTGCAATAAAACGAAGCTGGATTTATTTCTAGGCACAGATCTTCTTAAAAAGATGTAGTTTTAAAATCCTGTAGGAAATAGAAGCTGTACATAAAATTACATTGGATTTAGAAGAAAAGGAAATAAAATACAGATGATGTTATTATAATGTTTTAAAATATGTATTTATCACGTGTTGTCCTTTCCTTTTCTGAAAACACATTGTTTCACGTCTTTCAATAAAAATAGAAATTTGTGCACAGTCTAACGGTAACAAACTGCATAAGTGAAACCACCAGCAGAATATCCTCAAGACAAGGCAATACGAGATAAAACAGTATGCAGAAGAATAAAAAATTCTAAACAAGAAGGAAAAAAAAGGTTTTGGAAACGATCCAAGCTTTATATTTCAGGCGTCAGACATTCTCTCACTGATGAATGGGTAGGAGGAAGTTTACCTAGCAGTAATCACTTGGCTCTGATTCATCTTGTTAAAGTTTAGGTGTCTAGGTATCTAAAAATTAGGTGTCTAGTCATGGTTAATTATCTATGTTCCCTCTGTAGTCAATAAAGAGAGATAGGCACCTCTGGAAGGTGATTCAGTCTACATATCTCAGGACATTTATCTTGGGATAAAACGAGTCTCCCAGTGCCTATTTCTGTCTGTTCATTACAAAGGGAGCCTAGGTGGTTAGCTTAGATTAGATGCCTGACTTGTAGATAACTAAATTTAGGTGAGGTGATTCTCTCCATAAGTAATTACTCTTATTGTTGATACTGGGGATAATTTCCACCGATATCAGGACATGATATTTATCTGTACATCCTGTGGTATTTAACCAACAAAGTTTTCCAAATAGTAATGATGCTTTCCAGAAACAGAAGTTCATGCCTGAATTTTTACTTGCCCAGGTCATCCCTTTCAGTGGATACAAATATGGCCCCTGTCTTAACCTATTGTATACCAGTGAAAGGAGTAACTCCCACAACCCACCCCAGAAACAGATACACTTCAGTGAGGAGGGAAAAAAAAAACCTGTTTTATACATCTGCAAAACCAACAGCACTTAAGTTCTGCCCATTGTTCAAGATGGAGGTGATAGTCTTCTGGGTTGTTACAAAAGCCAATTTTTTACTAACCTCCTCAGTAGCTTCAGATGAAAAAAGATACAGTACTCGAAGTGTAACATAGACCCAGGTTCAGTTCTCCAGATGGATCACTCACTGTGTTTCTTCTCGTATGCTGTATGTTGTAAGGTGGAGGAGGCCACAAGAAGAGGACATCTCTTTCCACCTCCCAAGTTCTCTACCTGAAAAGGTCCTGTGCTCTGAAGCACAGCTAACAATCCCTAACACTCCAAGGCACCCAAACTCAATGCCATGCTGGTAAAAAAAGCCCTATTGGGAAAGTAGTAAATAAAAACCTCAACTATGACATAATTTTATGCCATGAATTGAAAAAGAGAAAAAAAAAATTGATAGAGGTAAAGGTACTACTAGAGGCAGGAGGAGACGTGGGTTGAATGCTAACACAGATATGTCTGGTCCAATATAGTGACAACTAATTCTGACCACAGTAGGTGTAAGACAAGCAGCAAAGGTTGGCCAGAAATAATTGAGTTTAGAAACAGAAGCAGAGTTTTTTGGTAGTAGGCTTTCTTTTAGTCATTAAAGCCCATAGGGAAGTCAACATTTTTTTTTTTTTTCTCTCAGTAGAATAATTTAACAAAACTGGAACTGGCTTTGCGATATAATTGATTAATACATGTCACAACTCAAAATGTGAAGAAAAAAAGTTCAAAGATTTTAATGTCCTCTATGACATTTTTTAAAAAAAAATATCCAGATTGGATAAGAAGTTCCTTTGGCCACCTCAGTCATCCCAGCACACAGAACCCAAACCTTAGGGCTCCATATTTAGTGTCTTTAGCTACAACGTGAATGGCAAGTCAAGAGTAGGGCAAACTTCCAAGAAATTTCTAAACTACTGGT